>JANVCQ010052782.1:0-10729 GCA_025531925.1 Erythroxylum plowmanianum
GGACTTATAGGTCTATAACTTTCCTGAAGACCTTGAAGGCAAATTCTATCGTCTAGAGAGTCAAATTTGGGCCAGACAATACAAAATGAACAGTATACAGAAGCTATTTAACAATTGGCACAACTCTATGTAGAGATATCGAATTGAAATCATATTGGGATGATTTCAAAGAGGACTTTAATATCTACATCTTTCATGAAGACATCGGAGACAAATTCTATCGCCTAAAGGGTCAAAGATGGACCAAACGATAGCATCAGATGAATAGTGTATAGAAGAAGAAGTTTCGATCACATAAGCAGAAAATAGATGAATGGCCAAAGCAGACAAATGGACAAAGGCAGAATAAGCAAAAAGTAGACGGAGCAAAAAGCAGACGAAGTCAAAATGCTGTACCCTGCTTCCGGAGCCTAGCATCGGAGACATTTAACATGGGCAAACACATTGCAAATTTTTTTTAAATAATTAAAGCGTACATAAAAAATCGATAATCAAATCGGCCCGATTTATTTAAAACAATTTCAATCACAAAGATGCAAACATTATTTAACACATTAGATTTTCAGTAATCACTTGGGCCCATTACAGAACACAAAGCTTGTTTTCATAATATCTTTATATTTCAAAAACCACCGCTTTGCCTTAATACAAATATAAAATACAAAAATAAACATGATACAATTTGAATGCTTATGCTTAAAATGATTCCAAAATACAAAATTTTCCCGAACTAACTTAATTACAAAAGTCTTTAACTATCTTGGAGTTTCAATACCTTGCAAGGATTGCTAATCTTCTCTTTCTGCACCTAAGGAGGGATATATATATATATATATATAATTCTAACATTCATACAAGCAATTTAAACATTCATCAAATTTAGCTCAAATCACATAACACTCATTATGCTTCATACTTGACAATTTAAAGATGCAATGCACAACAAATGGCTTGAGAGTTTCATGAAACAGAATGAGGAAACCGAAGTTTATCCCATGAACAGAATGGGTCCATTTTTTGGAGCTCATATGTCACAAGCGGGCAGCCGGGAGAAGGCTCTTGTGAACGTGCACGTGACGAACAGAATGGTTCCACTCTTGCCTAAATAGAAGCACATAATCATGCTTAGAATCATTTTACCAAAGTGCTTTTATACTTTCAAACCTTTTCTTTCATCTTGCATGTTCTTTCCTTTCTATATATATACAAAATGCCATGACATATTTCAAGGCATAACATTGATCAAAATCACAATCTTTAATTTTATCAAGATATCATACTTCTTTCACAGTATAACATAATCAAAATCATCATATATTTTCAACAAGTCAATTTCAAACAATTTAACACATATCCACACATAGGCAAGAATTTTCCTAATCACACAATAACTATAAATTTATTACCCACCTAATTCGCTTGCAAAAATCCAAGTCAAGGTTGTCTTTCTCCTTACTTTTGGGTAGGATTCTCTTGGTTCCCTAATACAAACCAAGTTTCATTTAATAAGAATCCAATAGAAAATCCTAAAATGTAAAATCACTAAAATCGATTCTAGAATGTTTAAACCCGAGCATTCCTAAACTCCATGTACTAAAATCCTTCCAAAAATCCAAAAGAACCAAAATGGTCTTACCTTGATTCTTCACCAATTGAAGAGATCTTTAGCTCAAAGGGAAACTCTTCTCTTTCTCTTCCTTCTTCCTTTCTTGAACAACTCCAAAATCTCTCTTGAAGGTTAACACAATTGAAACCCTAGCTTGTTTTCTCTTCTTTCTCTCATTCTCTTCTTCTCTTTGTATTTCTCTCTCTTTTTCATGACATTCTTTCTTTTCTCTTAAATTTTCATTCTTCTCTTCTGCTTATCCTTCTATTCAGGTTTTTATTCTTGATTTATAAGCAAGACAATACTTCTTCTTCCAATTATGCCCTTAATGATTGAGAATTGTCCTATTTGTCCTTCCATTTATGCCTTATGTCTTTTATACTTATGTGTCTTGCCAAAAATACCCTTGAATATTCTGACATAACTCTTTCTTCTAGAAAAGTGTTCGTCTTTGTCTTAAGTTTCCAATTACACCAAAATCAATCCATTTGGTTCATAAATATGAAAGTTAGGGCCCAAACATTTCAAACTATTGTCAAACTGAAATAGTACACTATACCCAAATTCCGTTCAGAAATTGAAAGTCCTAGAGACTGAAATGGATTTCAACTCCTTCATACCAGTTGTAGCTCCATGTCTTTATTTTATCTTGAAACAAGAACCATCTTATTCGGAGCTCTATCGATTTAGAAATTATCAAAATACTGAAGCATGTTCAGTAAAATATCGAATTCCTACTCTTCCAATCGATACCCTTACTTTAATTCAATATATCTTTTTCCAATAAATACCAAAGCTATAAAAATCTATGGAGGGATAGATTTGGAGGTCGGATAACAAAATTATTGCCGAAAGAATCAAACAATGTTTGGTCCTCAATCATATTGAACTTGTCTTGGGACAAATAGCATAACTTTCATTAGAGATGTTGAATTAAGATCATCTTAGAACAATTTCAAAGAGAAATTTGAGATCTACAACTTTGAAGAAGACCTTGAGGTCAGATTTTATCATTTGAAGGGTCAAAATGGACCAGACAATAGGATTAGACGAAGCCAAAGGAAAAAGCAGACGAATAGAAAAAGACAGATGAATGGGAAAAATTGCCATAACTTTCCCTACAGATATAGGATTTGTGTGGTATATGGACGGTTAGAAAGAGGACTTCAAAATATACAACTTTTAAGAAGACATAAAAAATATATTCTATCTCTTGAAGGTTCAAAAATGGAACAAAAGATAGGTACAGATGAAGCCAAATGAAAAAGCAGACTAATGGAAAAAGACAGATGAATGGAAAAAATTGCTATAACTTTTCCTACAAATATCTGATTAAGGTTTTCTTTATATGGTTCAAAAGAAAACTTCAAGATATACAACTTTCATGAAGACTTTAAAACAGATTCTATTGTTTGAAGGGTCAAAAATGGAGAAGAATATAGGTATAGATGAAGCCAAATGAAAAAGCAAATGAATGGAAAAAGACAGATGAATAGGAAAAATTACCATAACTTTCCCTAAAAATATCAAATTTGTGTGGTCTTTAGATTTTTCAAAAGAGGACTTTAAGATATACAACTTTCATGAAGA
Organism: Erythroxylum plowmanianum; assembly: GCA_025531925.1. NCBI lineage: Eukaryota > Viridiplantae > Streptophyta > Magnoliopsida > Malpighiales > Erythroxylaceae > Erythroxylum > Erythroxylum plowmanianum. The sequence continues at coordinate 3,197 of JANVCQ010052782.1, forward strand.
CCTTGAAAACAGTTTCTATCGTTTGAAAGGTCAAAAATGAAATAGAAGATAGGTAAGGATGAAACCAAATGAAAAAACATAAGAATGGAAAAAGATAGACGAATGGGGAAAATTCCTATAACTTTCCCTAAAGATATAAGATTTGTGTAGTCTTTAGATGGTTCGAAAGAGGATTTCAAGATCTACAACTTTCAAGAAGATCTCAAAGATAGATTCTATCTTCTGAAGGGTTAAAAATGGAATAGAAGATAGGTATAGACGAAGCCAAATGAAAAAGCAGACGAATGAAAAATGATAGATGAATTGGGAAAATTACTATAACTTTCCCTACAGATATTAGATTAAGGTGTTCTTTAGATGATTCGAAATAGAACTTCAAGATCTACAACTTTCATGAAGACCTCAAAGACAGATTCTATCTTCTAAAGGATAAAAACTGGAATAAAAGATAGGCCAAGTGAAAAAGTAGAAGAAGCAAAAAACAGAAGAAGCAAAAAGTAGAAGAAGCAAAACATAGAAGAAACGAAAAGCAGAAGAAGCAAAACATAGAAGAAGCAAAAAGCAGAGAAGCAAAACACAAAAAAAGCAAAAAGACAGAAGATATATCTTCCTTTATAAGGACCATAACGTTCATCCTAGAAGTCCAAAGATTTCGTACTATATATCATTGGAAAGCTAAAAGAAAGACCTAAAACTTTCTAGAAGACACCTTTCTCTAATTCAGCCTATAACAATCTAGAATTTCCCTCGAATTTAGAATACGTACTTTACATTTATCCACCAATGTACTGCACCCAGTTCCCAACTTCGTGGCAAAGTTTGAGATTCTTAAAGATAGAATTTAAATTCGATGTCTTCATAAGAAATGCAGACATATGTTTCTAGTTTAATCCAAAGTAAAAATCATCTCGTTTTGATAACTAAAGAAAAAGTTGTGGCTAAAAGACTGAAGCATACTTCGTAAATATTTTTCTGATCATCCACCCATTTAGCTTTACAATCTTTCTTTAACACAACTCATACCAAGATCACCTTTTTGACTTCATTTACTCCTCATTCTCAACTCCATTTCAAATCAATATCATCTATAAAGAAATTTATAGTCCATGCCTAATCATGAACAACAATGACAGAACATATACTTATATACATATTCTTCATCAACTTACTATACAAATTCAAATTTATTTTTGCTTTCATTCTACTTCTAACTTTCACCTTAATTCTTCCCATTTTGAAATCTCTTATCTACTAAAAACACCAAAGCAAAATATGAATCTATCCACATTTCTCATTTAATAATTCTAGTCTTCTAAGAAAAGTTCAGGGTCCAACATAAAAAGCAGACGAAGTAAAAAACAGATGAAACCAAAAAGCAGACGAATACAGAAAGTAGACGAAGCCAAAAAGCAAACGAATGCTGAAAACAGATGAATGCAATAATCAGACGAATATTAAAAACAGACGAATGCAATAAGCAGATAAATTTAGAAAGCAGACGAATGAATAAGCAGACGAATGCAATAAACAGACGAATGCAATAAGTAGACGAATGCGGAAAACAGATGAATGCAATAAGCAAACGAATGCAATAAGCAGATGAATGCAATGAGTAGACGAATGCAATAAGCAGACGAATGCAATAAGCAGACGAATACAGTAAGCAGACGAATCAATAAGCAGAGGAATGGAGTCAACTTAAGACTATGCAATGCTTAAGACCAAGCGAAAGACAGACGAAGCAAAAGTCTTAAGACAAATGATGTCATCACAGATGATATGACATCATAACAGACGAAGTGTCTTTATAGACGATACATCTTTACACTCCTAAGCATTTCCCTTTCTAAGGACCATAACTTTCTGCTCCACTATCAAAAACTCCCATACTATATATTCTTAGGAAGCTTCTCCAACGTATTTTCCTTCACTAAATCCAACACTTAAATTTTATTTCTAGTCTTTCTACTCCACTTCATTCTACTCATTCACTATAACCATAATCCTCAATCTATCCGATTACTATTCAATATACCTGAAATGTCAAAGAGTGTATGTACAATTATTTTCATGTATACAAAGGTTCAAATTCATATACATGTATGCTGACATTCTGCTGAGCATGGAATGCAAATATTTTTCTAACTCCTACATTGCTATTCTCTCCATTATTGAAATTGAGGTTCTAACCCTTAATCTGGGGATGGGATGTTACAATTCTCCCCCTTAATAAATTTTATCCCCGAAATTCTCATTTGATTGATCAATAAGGTAGAGATATTATTCCCTCATATGCTTCTCCATTTCTCATAGACTTCACCACTCAAATACTCTCTTCCAAATGATCACAGCTGATGACTCAATAGGTCTTTAAATCACTTAACTAGTTATTACACTATCTTGACTATTTCATCGATATATTTCAGATTACTCACCAACTTTTACTTCGTACACTATCAATCTACCTCTGTCGATCATACCATTATTTCTTAACCTATTTACATATCACATATTATGAATCTAAAACCTCTTTCACCAGTAACATTAACTCATAATAGCTTAACTTATCCTTCTCCAAATTTGAGCACACCTTGCCAAGGTAGTACTCGCAAAAACACTTCATGTCTCCTTTGATAATTCACTTCTCTTCAATGTTAATACATTTAACTCTTATGTACATTTCACTATATTTCATATGTCCGGTGTTGATCCACCCAACTCATTTATGTTTTTTGAATCACTTAACTCCTATTATAGATTCACTTCACTTATCACTAGTATCTCGATTCAATTATGGTCTTTGATCATTTTGAGGCACTCTTCCTTTAAATGTAAGGGTGAACAACCCCTTCCTGTCATATAACACCTTATAGAGTAATTTGATGATGTCACTATGATCACAATTGTTATGTTTATAGTCAGTTGGAACTATACCTCAATCTCCTATTCCTATGAACTCTAAAATATAAGTTTTAAGCACATCCCTAACAATTAGAACTGTTGGTAGTTCAAACAGGTAATCGCTCAGTCCTACATTCTTAGCCATCAATTGCCTTTTTTGATGTATTCTTGAGGATGCATATCATAGGCTATTATTGGGCTTCTCTAACAATCTCTTGCTCAATCATCCCTATCAGGTACACATACTTCTTGTTTCAATCACCAAATATTATTCTTCCGATTCCACTCCAAAGTTCAACCTCTCAAGGTCACCTTTTCACTTAGCTCGTACTTTTTATTCTCACCATTTCTACTTATATTCTTATTTTTCCTTGAACAATCCATGACAGTGTATTCATATTTATATCAACTTCGAGAATGCATCACTAGAATGCAATATCGATTTCATATTTAATAATACATCCACGATACAAATACACTGAATCTTTATCTGTTATATCCAACCATATACTATTTCTTATTTTTAGAGGCCCTTCAACTTTCCTCTTCTCTCCTTCTTGCCTAAAATCCTATCTTATAAGCACTTCTAACTTTCCCTTTACTACACATCCTTTATCTCTTGTAAAGTCAATTTTGTCTATTCCCCCCTTCCCCCATACACACACATATATATATACGGTGTATAATCATTATGAACTTCTGGTCTCACTTTTCCCTAATATTTTCTTATACTGAATTACAAACTCTTATCACAATAATCATATAACCATTTCGGTCCCAAATTCATCCTTTTATGATCATAACAATTTTATAATTTCATTTCATTCTGTTTGTACACTTTAGCCTCCTCATTCTTACTCATATTCTCATTTTCCTCAATCAATCCACGATAATATACCTATTCACACCTATATCACCTTCAAGGGTATATAACCCATTGTGGTGAACCTTTATCAATCATACAAAACTAGATACTATTTCTCATCTCCAACACGTCCATAAACCTTTATTTTCTCACATTCTGTCATATCATCATTTTTATCAATGTTTCTAATAGCTTAGACTCTTAAGGAATGCTCATGCATATGACTCATACTGGGGATTAGTTGTCGCTGTCTGCTATGACATGACTAAAATGCATGTGACTTAACATATATTTCAGAATGCCCATATAAGATAGTACTTCTGGGCTTTGATACCACCTAAATGTAGCACCCCACTCTCGCAAGACCCGAATCCGACATCAATGGGTGATGTCCAAGTCTGTGTCCCACAAGGGTGGTGTGTTAGAACACTCAATCAGTCACAACTCGGTATAAATTTTTTTAGAATCACTTTTCTAGAAATCCATAATCTATTCGGGGCCGCTTTCATTCATAAACATTTTCAAATCAACACAATACAGTCAATAATATTTTCAATAGTCATTTGGGCCCTTTCATAAATACAAAACACTTTAATCGTTTCGAAATACAATTTATACAAAAAGCTGCGAAATATACAATTCAATACAAAATAAGGAAATGTAATGTAGACGCGAACTGATCCTGACCTCTATCCTTCGCTTGTATGCTGTAGGTATACTCCTGTTGGCCTAACGGGGTATTCTTTTATCCTGAAAAATATTTGTAAATTTTGGGTGAGTTTTGCGAACTCAATAAGTGACCATCATTGATGGCTCATCCAGTTACATAACACATAATTCACATTTCACATTAAATTTCACACTTCACATTAAATAAACTTAATCATTCATTTATGCATATGTAGTGCACATGAGACTCACTTTCCATTTGTTACTTTGTTATGACTGAGTGCCTAAACTGTCCCATATAGGGCTCATTAATAACTGTCTCTTATCTGCTTGGGGGATACATGGCTCATTAAACGTTGAGCCTAAGGCTCTGAATCAATTTTGAGCTCGAGGCTCATTTTCACCTATTGAGCTTTAAGCTCTGATTGTTGGCTACTCTGGTCACAACAGCCATTATATTTCATTCATTCATGCAATGGAATACATCAATCACATTTGCATATTCCCATTCAATCTCATTCCTATATCATCGGACCTTAGTCCAGTATTCAACCTTAAGTTGAGAATCACACTTCACTTACATGCAAATGCTCATTCAAGACACATTTATCATCAAATTAAGTAAACTTAGTTCATCTCATTCACATACAAGCAGCACTTCAATATCTCATCAATCATCATAATCATTGGACCTTCTGTCCGGAATCAACAGTGAAGACGCATTCATATGAACATTCAACAGTCAATTAATACAAAAATCAAACAAAACAAATAATGAAATGAGACCATCTAGATCTACTCACAGTACGTTCCAAATTAGCATTTGCTTCCAAATTCTGGGTATGTTTGAATGCTAACGTTCTGTCCTGTATCACCATTATGCAAAACACATACTATGCTCACATCAATAATTGCACACGTATAAGCATTTATTTATGCACGAATGTATAAATGGACTATGTACAATGCATGCTCAACGACAATCCCAGGTACTTTGCCAATTTCATGACTTAATCACTCATCATTTCTTTGAATCACATACTCAATTCCTTGGTAATTTGATGTCACTAAGTTATCCACTAATTTTTCTAATAAAATTCCCGTATGTGATTAGTGGAGAGGAATCAGAGTCTTTACACATATATATAATATATATGTATCACTATCGACTTTTTGTTAACTCATAATATCTCCTCTCCATTCCTATTTCATTTCAGCTCACTTATTACAACCCAATCAACATCTGTCATTTTTCATAACCATCAAAAGCAGAAACATTTACTATTCATCACATTTTCTGGATTTTTAGCCTTTGCATTTGCTTCACCTTCTTCTTCTATCTATCATTTTAATTTTTCTTTCTCAGCTCTAAACATCATCATACACTCTTTCATTGATCTTTCAATTTCAAAACTAGTTTAACACTATCCCATAATATTTCAGTCATTAATCCAAAGAAAATCACCATATACGACACACTAAATCTCCTCACTCATTTTACAACAAATTAGAATATCACTATTCTTAACCATTTAACAGTGAGCTAACGTGATGCATGCTTCATTTCATGCCAAAACTACATAATCATAACAAGCTTACTTGTTTGAAGCTCCAAAATCTTCAATCATCACAAAGCCCTAACTTTCATACAACTTACATACCTCATCTTGAAGGTTGACAGGGAGGCTCTGTTTTTCTTGGAATAAAAGAAAGAAATATCATAGTGGAAGTGGGAACAAACAGAGACAAGCAAGATTTAACTTTGGTGAGTATTTGATGAAAAGTTTTGTGTTGGAGGAGCTCTAGAGAAAGAAATTTCGAGAAAAGATCAAGACAAGGACAATAACTTGTCTTTTAAGGCAATAAAAATCTTAACTTTAGCTAGGACACTTGTCCAATTCTTATCCACTTATGCACTTCCCTTTATTAAAAACTCACTTAAGTATAATTTATACTTAAGTTTATGACTTAATAAAACCACTGTAATCACAATTCATAACCCCTTACTTACTTTCAAATTTTTCCCATAACGCATCATTTCGGGTCAACTTTACATGTTCTAGTTGACCCTGATACTGAAGTCATTTTGCAACACTTTCTTCTAAAAACATATTCCTCTATGTCTTATGTCTCCATTGGCACCAAAATCATTCAATTTGGTTTTGTCCTCAATTATATTGAACCTTTTTCTTTTCGGGCCACTAGCATAACTTTTCACTATAGGTATCGGATCAAGATCATTTTTAGATGGTTTGAAAGAGGACTTATAGGTCTGTAACTTTCCTGAAGACCTTGAAGGCAAGTTCTATCGTTTAGAGAGTCAAATTTGGGCCAAACGATACAAAATGAACAGTACACATAAGTTGTTTAACAATTGACATAACTCTCTCAAGAGATATTGGATTGAAATCATATTAGGATGATTTCAAAGAGGACTTTAGTATCTACATCTTTCATGAAGACATCAGAGATAAATTCTATCACCTGAAGGGTCAAAAATGGATCAGACGATAGCATCAGACAAACAGTGTATAGAAGAAGAAGTTTCGATCACATAAGTAGAAAGCAAGTGAATGGCCAAAGGCAGAAGAATGGCCAAAAACAGACGAATGGCCAAAGGCAGAAGAAGCAAAAAGCAGACGAAGTCAAAAACAAACGAAACCAAAAAGTAAATGAAGCAAAAAGTTGACGAAGCCAAAAAGTAAACGAATGCGAAAAGCAGATGAATGCAATAAGCAGATGAATGCAATAAGCAGACGAATGCAATAAGCAGACGAATGCAATAAATAGAAGAATGCAATAAGCAGACGAATGCAATAAGTAGACGAATGCAGTAAGCAGACGAATCAATAAGCAGACGAATGGAGTCAATTTCAGACGATGCAGCGCTTAAGACCAAGCGAAAGACAGACGAAGTAAAAGTCTTAAGATGAATGATGTCATCACAAATGATATGACATCATCACAGACGAAGTGTCTTTATAGACGATACATCCTTACACTCCTAAGCATTTCTCGTTTTAAGGACCATAACTTTCTACTCCACTATCAAAAACTCCCATACTATATATTCTTAGGAAGCTTCTCCAACGTATTTT
>JANVCQ010052791.1:0-10729 GCA_025531925.1 Erythroxylum plowmanianum
TACATGCATATATAAAAGAATTCCTCATAATATATTATTAATAAGTCATAATGTTAGTACAAAAGTCACATATGTCCGTTGGCGTAGGTCACACTGCTAACAGTTGAAATTGATCTTCTTGAGGTATTAAGAATGACTGATAAGTAATCATAGAAAATAGTTGATTGATAAAGATTTCATGAATGGTATCGATGATTGTAGTAAGAAATCTTCTTTCAAAGAAGAAATTTCCTTAAATTAGGTTGAGTTAATCAGATGATTCAAATTAAGAATGATCAATGAAGGAATAAATAAAAAATGCATATATAATGAATCAAAAGTGAATATTGGAGATAGAACATGCTACTGAGAGTGCATGCATTTTGTTTGATGCAAAGTATCCAATTATGTGAGTATGTTTTAAATTCGAGGTGACATTATTGCTAATGTGAGGAGTACTTAGGCCCACGCTATAGTCTATGTAAATATATCTAGGAGATACAAATTATATATAATGAATGTGTTACCAACACAAGAAGTGAAGGGTTCAAATATATTGAAATGTGTAAAGAAACCAGTATGAATGAGTAGGCATTAAAATGAATCCAAGTGAAAATCAAGGAAAATCAAATGAATTGAGAAAAATCATTCGAGAAAAGAAGTCAAATGGGAAACTGAAAATATTATAAGAGAATATTACCTAATTGAGGAATTAGATACTTAAAGAATTACGAGAACAAATCATGGGCAGAAAGAGTTTTATGTTATATCTGTTGGAGTTAACAATGCCCCTGACAATATTATGATATTGAAGATTAAAGTGTTCCAAGCAAAACTATATCAATTAGTGATTAATATAAAGATAATTTTGAGGAATTATAGCATCGATATTATATCATCTAAATTTGGCGATTTTGTAGGATACAATGATGCTCGTATAAGAGATTAGGACAAAATCCAATGCAACTTAATAAAGTGATTTCATTTGCATGGAGACATTATATATGTATATGTACAGAAACATTTCAGAATTTATGGAGATCATTAAAGTTTGAGGTCATTATGGAGTTTAAAAGAACAGAAAGTAAGGCTGGGACAATGAATAGAGTTACTTGAAGGTTTTGATTATGTAAATGAGTATTTCTCAGTAAATCTAGTGTTGTAATATATGGTATTGAACAGAAAATTCTATAATAGTGTATCATAAATTTAGATATGGAGGTTACCAAATCAAGTGTAATAAACAGCACTGAATGTTGAGTTGAACGTTGGGCAAATCAAGTATTATTAGCTACTGAATTTAAGATCAATCCTATTGGAAAAAAATTTACAAAGCCAAAAAAAAAAGAAGATCCAGAATTGTGAATCTTATTAAGGAATTGAAAATGAATACGAATTTTGAGTTTGAATAGGAAAAATGTTACTTTGTGATTGAAATGGAAAGGGTGTGTACCCGATAAAGAGGATTGATCAAGGATATGGTTAGAAAAAACGTGAGTAGCAACCTAAGCTCTACATCCCAATAGGAATATGTCAAATTAGTATCTAGCTGCTAAGGATGTAAAAACAAGTGACTAAATGTTAAATTACCAACAACCCTAACTGTTGGGGATATGTTTAAAGCTTTTATTTTGGAGTTCATAGGAATATGAGATTGATGTATAGTTCAAATTGACTACAGGCATAGTGACATCATTAGAATACTATATGGGGCATTATATGAAAAAAAGGGGGTCATTCACCCTTACATTGAAATGAAAAGGGCGTAAAATGGTAGAAGGCCAAAATCAATTCGAGATACTATTGATGAGTGAAATGAATCTGTAATAGTAGTGAAGTGATTCGAGATAATGACGATTGAGTTAAGTGGATCAACATCAAGGTTATGGAGTATGGTGAGACATACATAAGAGTTAATTGTAATACCACTAAAGAGCTATGTAATATCAAGCGAAAGATGAAATACTTCGAAGAGTATCTCCTTGCCAAGGGGTACTTAGAAAGAGATAAAGATGTAAACAGGTTAAGAAAAAAGGATAAACTATGCTTGAATTGTATTGGTCCATATAAAGTTATTGAGAGCATAGGACCAATAACTTATAAGTTGTATTCTCAATAAAGATGTCTCAGAATTATAATGTGTGATACATGAGTATGCTAAGAAATAATCATACGATTGACAAAGATATATTGACAGCTTATGAAGTGAAAAAATTGTGAATAATCTGAAATATATTGATGAAATAGTTAAGATCGTGTGATATCTAAACAAGTGATTGATAGACTCTTTGAGTCTATCAACTATGGTTGTTTGGAAGAAAGTATTCAAATGGTGAAGTTATATGGGAAACGGAGTAGCATATGAGAAAAAGAAAATTTCCCTTGCCTTACTAAACAAACAGATATGAATTTCGAGGACGAAATTTCTTTTAAGGTGGGGAGAGTTGCAACATCCCGTTACTCATGTTAAGGTTTAAATTATAAGTATGAAAGATTCACTTAGAGATTAGAAATGTGTTTCATTCTCATGCATTATGTGATATGCTCTTGCACATGAATATTGAATCGTTGCATATGAAAATGACTGTACATGCACTCATTGACATTTTGGGTATGATTGAGTTGTGATGTGATACTGTTGAGAATTTTGAATCTATTGTATTGGAAATTTAATTGGTAAGTGTAATTGTTAATTTTTGAATTTTGGTAAATTATTGGAATAATGTCCAAAAATTGTGGGATATTATTGTAATAGGAATAATTCCAGAAATTTTTAAATTATTATTGGACTATGAAAAGTACCACTTGGCAAGTAAATTGATGTGTGGAAAATAGAAATGAGTGTAATGATATTGAAGAAAAATTTAGGAGTCAACTTTAGAATTTTGAGATAATGGTTGTGAAAATTAGAGAAAAATTGGAGATAGTTGTAATGAAAGGATGAACGTTTGGGAACTAGTTCATTAAGAACTAGTTAGTTAGGAACTAGCCATGTCTTAAAGAAATGGACAAATGTCCAATTCTTAAACACTTGCTCTCTTAAACTTAAAAGATCCATCTATTGTTTGTTCTTATCTTAAAAATATCTTCTTCGGGATTTTACTTCATCCTCTGGAAGCTTCATTCTTTCAAAAAGATCTCTTACCCTCACAAAGAAAGTTTGCTCTCACTTTTCACTCACCATCTCCTTTTGTTATCTTCTTCACTATAACTGAAATACCTAATCCTACAACTCTTGACTGTTGATGATCGGGTATTATGGGAAAGCTATGATTTACGTGATCTCGAAGGTTTTGGATCTTTTAGACAAGTAAACATTTTTATGGATTTTCATTATTACATAAGTTGAAGCATGCATCATGTTAGTTGTATGTTGAAGTTATAAAATGAAAATGTATATGCGCTAAAAACATGAGTGAAAACCCATAGTATACAACATGTGTTGATTTTTCAGACTTGATGATAAAAATGTAGTGAGATGGTGCTCAAATGAGTTTTGAAGTTGAAAGATCTTAGAAAACATGCATAACTAGGTGTAGAAACTTTTTGAAGAAAACAGAAATGAGGACTCTGTTTTTACTGTGCATATACACGAATATTTTGAGAGTTCTTAAAGAGGAACAAGAATAAGATTAGAGTGGAGAATAGTTGTATGATGATGTCTGGAGATGAGGAAAAAATTGTTTAAAATGAAAGTTGAGAAGAAAAATAGAGAATGTACAAATATATTGAAATGCAGAGAATAGTGAAATGCAGAACGTGAGGAAGATGAATAACTGATATTTGGATTTTGGTGATTTTGAGAAATTTGAGTAAAATTTCATATCTAGAGGTACCGTGAATTTGTGGTGAATTAGTTGAATGAAAATGGAGTGGAAAAACTAGAAATGAAAATTGAAGTGTTGAATTTAGTGAAGAAAGACAAGTAGAGAAGTTGGCTGTGAATGCAACAAAGAAAAGATAAAGAGAGACAAAAGTTTGATCTGAACTTCCTTGACTAAAGTGTATTGATCTAGGCTAAATTAGACAAATTTGTCTTCTAGAAAGTTGTAGCTCAGCTTTCTAGCTTTCCAACGGTATATAATATGAAACTTTTGGATATTAGAGTCAAAAGTTATGGTCCTTATAAGTGGAGATACTCAGGAGTATAGGACGCTTCGTCTGATGAGGACATATCGTTTGGTGAGGACACTTCATCTGGTAAGGACGTCTCGTCAAGTGAGAACGTATCGTCTGGTGATGATGCTTCATCTGGTAAGGACGTATCGTCTGGTAAAGACATATTGTCTAGTGAGGACACTTCGTCTAGTGACGTATCATCTAGTGAAGATGCTTCTTTTAGTGAGGACATATCATCTGGTAAGGATGTATCATCTGGTGAGGACGCATCATCTAGTGAGGACATATCATTTGATGACGTCATATCGTCTGGTGATGACATCATATCGTCTGGTGTACTATTCATTTTGTATTGTCTGCTCAAATTTTGCCCCTATATATGACAGAATCTTTCTTTAAGGTATTTATAAAAGTTGTAGATCTTGAAGGCCTCTAAACATCTAAGAATGGCATCGATCCGATATCTATAGAGAATGATATTCCAATTGTCCCGAAATAGGTTCAATATAATTGAGGACAAAACCTTGTTTGATTCGTTCAGCTATAACTTTGTTATCAATCCTCCAAATGAAGTGATTTTTAGACCAATAGATTCCTAACACATTATTCTACCTCTGCACAAAAATTGACAGGAAAAAGTTTGATTCAAGGAAGTGAGGGAATCTATTGGAATAGTATGAACTAGTGTCATTAGAAACTTAAGACAATAGGGAACACTTTTCTAGTAGAAAGTGTTACCAAATTACTTCATTTACTGATAATAAAAGTAGGAAGGCAAGAAAAGAAATGATAAGTGATTGAATTATGAGATTTGATAATATATCCGGGATTGTCATTAACATGCATTGTACATAGTCCATATACAAACGTATGCATAAATGAATGCTTATAATTGAGCAAAGTTATTAATGTGTGTGCAATGTGCATATTGCATAATTTTGATATGCAGGATAAATGTTCACATTCATATGTTTCCAGAATTGGAAGCAAATGCTAAACTAGAGCATACTATGAGTAGACCTAGATGGTCTCACTTCATTGTTTGTTTTGTTTTGAATTTTTGTATTGATTAACTACTGAATGACTATATGAATATGATTGGTTGTGTTGGTTTCCAGGTAGGAGATCTGATGAATGTGATGTATGAATGAAATATTAAAGTGCTCATTGAATGTGAATGTGACGAACTATGTGCTTCATTGATATAATTGACTGAAAATGTGAAATGCATTCCATACATGAAAGCATGATCAGATAATGGGAGTTGTGACTAGAGTAGCTACCGATCAGAGCTTAAAGCTTAAAATGTGAAAAGAGCCTCGAGCTCAAAATGTGATTCAGAGCTTAAAGCTCAAAGTGTGAAAAGAGCCTCAAGCTTATAAAGTGATTTAGAGCCTCAGGCTCAATGTTTAATGAGCCTGGTATGCAATGGATACGAGATAGTTTAGGCACTCGGTCACAACAAAGTAACAAATGGAAAGTGAGTCTCATGTGCACTGCATACGTACAATATGAATGATTAAAGTGCATTGACTGTGACATGAGAAAGGTTGTGAATGAGAATTATGTGTTATGTGATTGGGTGAGCCATCGATGATGGTCACTCACTGAGTTCGCAAAATTCACCCAAAATTTGCAAATATTTTTCAGGATCAGAAGAGTACACATTAGTCAAACGGGAGTATACCTATTGCATTCAAGTAAGAGGTAGAGGTCAGGATCAGTTGGCGTTTGCATTTATAATTTCTTATCTGTATATTACGTTACATTTGTATAATGTGTATTTGAATATGCTTCTGTATGTAATAACTTTCCAATTTGGAAATGTTGTAAACTAGTATGATTAATAAGTGTAATAACACTCTTGAATGAAATTGTTTATATAAAAAATTGGGCCTAATTTGATAATTAATTTCCAAATACAATAGTGCCAAACAAAAAAATATTTGTAAAGAAAATTTATTGATTGATTGTGTTAGCATGTCACCCTCGTAGGGCATGTACTCAGATATCACTTAGGATGTCAGGTTCCTATCTTGTAGGAGTGGGGTGCTACAGGGTTTCTCCAAAAGTTATTGATGCCAAAAGCTCTCTGCCTCTTTATCTTGTTCTTTAATTATCATTTGTGTTCTGAATAGCCTTAGGGTTTTTCCTGGGCCTTGAAAGTTTGAAAAATCTTTCAAAACTTGAAATTTTTTAGTGTTTGTGCATCTGCTTGATGCAAACCATGATTGTACGCCGCATCTGAGCCTTCTGTCATGATCATGGCATGCAGCCCACGATCGTGGGCCATGTCTTAGGCTTCTATCACGATCATGGCATGGGTTAACATTGGTGGTTTTGTCACGATCGTGGCTTGTTGTGCCACGATCGTGGGTCATTGTTTCGGCTCGAATGTCTTTAAAACTTCTCTGTTCTTCGATATTGACCCTGAAACACTAACAAACACATCAAGGTACCTTAACTCATAAAAACACTTAAACACAACTAATTAACAAACTAACATAATTCTAACCTAAATACATATTAAATGATTGAATTAACAATTAAATACATATTAAACTAAGCCCTAAAACATGATACAATTTACATCTACCAATATTCAAAATGAGATACATTTTTTTAAGGTTTTATTTCTATCTCTTCAAGAAAAAAAGGAGTGAATTTGAAGAAAAACTGGACCAATTTAGAGTAACTTTAAAAGAATTGATGTAGGATCCTAGAACGTGACACTTATATGCCACTTTGCTAAGGTCATTTTCTAAGGTGGTTGCTTCTATTTCTACTTTACTACCCTACATATCCTCATATTACACCTAGATCGACCAAAATGAACCCTACAAACCCTCGTGTTATTTCCATTTTAGTAATATTAATTTACAAAAAAGTAATAAATGTGATAAAAGGCACTACGTCTATAATATGATCCCATATTAGGAGGGTTCTGAATTTTTTAGAAAGAAGGAAAAAGGGAATAAAGAGTTTTTTGGGCATAATAAATTTGGAAAGTAGTAAATAATCACTTGGAAGTGATTTGTATCATTTATTAATCTAGGATAAGTTAATCTTGGAAGAAGAATTAGATTTCAACAAGATTGACCAAAGATTCAAGATTGAAGTCTCGTGGAAATGATTTCTTATTCTAATTTTTCTTGTTTTATGTTATTATTTTTTATTTAATTATAAACTAATTAGGCTAAAGATTTAGGTGAGATGGAACCTTGGATGTAATTAGTTAAATTGTATCTTTTTATTTAATAAATTTATGGTTTTCTTAATATTTATCCAAGTTCTTATAAATAATTAAATTGAAGGAGCAAAAATGGAAGATTTAAATGTTTTATTCATGTATTAAGACTCAAGAGATGAAATGTGTGGTTAAATCATAATATAGATAAAGAGGAAAAAGTGTGAGTTAATAGAGAACCAAGATACTTTTCTTCCATAGGGTAAAACCTATCAAGAGAGTTCATATATCTAATTAATGTATTCTTAGGTTATTTTAATTATAAAGAGATTTTGATTGATTCAATTTAAGGATAAGGGATACTTGTCTTGAGAGAGAATATGACCAAATTTAGTAATTCGTACTGGTCCACGAAACTAGAATTATTTATTAAATCATAATGAATTGAATGTAAATAAATCTTAGGGAACACCTTACCTAAATCTAGTTTTTTATGGAACGCTTTTTCCTTATTTATTACTTTGATTTTTGGTATTCTGAGTGATTATTTTATTTTCCTTCTCTAATTGATCATAATTGGTAGCCTAAATAATTAAGTTATGAATAATTGGTAGTTGACCGTATTCCTCGTGGGATTAACTCATACTTGCTAATAATTGGTGGTTTTGGCATCACTGCTGGAGAATTGGAGTTGATATTTATTTATTTACAAATTGATTAGATTGGGCTTTCTTCTTTATTTTATTTTATTTTATTTAGTCACTAAGTTGTTATATTTTTTCTCTTTTGTAGCTTATATAATAGTCAAACAATCTTAGGAATCTTGTCGAATCAAATCTTGAGATTGAGAGAACATTACATATAAGAAGAAGGATCCAGAGGAGATCAAAAGTTATGGAAGTAAAGATGGATGCAGAGAATATGAGGTCCTTAAAGGATTTTATCACACTAAAAGCCCAGGGGCGTAAGCTCAGGCATCACAAGACCCAACATCGAAGCTAATAACTTCGAGTTAAAGCCCTTTGTTTTTTCTATGGTGCAATATGATCAATTTGGAGGACTACCATTTGAGCATCCAAATCTACATTTTTCAATGTTTCTAAAATACTGCAATACATAGATATACAGTGGTGTTTCCCTTTATGCTATTAAGCTTAGGTTATTTCCTTTTTCATTAAAGGATAAGGAAAAAGCGTGATTGTAGACTCTACCAATAGGGTCCAACACCATATTGCAGACTCTCCCAATAGGATCCAATACCAAATGGGGTCAGTTATCCCAAGTATTCTTTGCTAAATACTTTACCCTAAGCAAGAGTGCTCAGATTAGGAACTAGATCATTACATTTGCCCAAAGGGAAGGTGAGTCCTTATATAAGGCTTGGGAAATGTATAAGGAATATTAAAGTCATACCTTTATCATAAGTTAGAGAAATGGTTGATTCTCTAAACTTTCTACAATAAGATGACCTACAACACAAAGATCTTGGTATATACAACGGCTAGTGGAGCTCTTACAAATAAAAATTTGGATGAAATACACAATTTGATTAAGGATATGGTTTAAAATCTTTATCAATGACAAGTGAAAGAGACATCTTAAATAAGCTTTTAAGTAAATATGACCTTAATGCCTTGAATCTTCTAGATGCGAAGGTAAATGCTTTTTCTTAAAAGTTTAATCATATGAATATTAACTTTGCTGGTATATATGACACTTCGTATGATGTTTTTGGATCCCTAGGAAATTTAGCTATATATTATCAATTTAGGAACTCATGATTTCATAACTCTTCTATTAAACATTTTAACTTTGTCAAAAACCATAATAAGAAGAATGACACCCATTTTTCAGTACTTATAACCCTAGTCGAAGGAACCAATTTGACATTTTATATGGAAATAAGTTTAATTCTATATTTGAGAATAATAGATAGTCATCTGGCTTTCAATTAAGACCCTATATAGCCCTTTCTTTAAAAGTCAAATCTAAAGTCTCTTATGGAGAACTGCTTGACCACCTAAGCCAAAGAAAACGAGTAGTTCAAGTAATTTGATAACTCAACTTTAAGTACCCTCTATTGCTACCCACAACTAGATGTTAAAAGCCCAAATAGGTTAACTGTTGGATCCTGAATTTTTCTAAATTTCTTATTGATTGTTTGATGATTTATTCATGCTTGTTTGTTTGTTTAATTATTATTATTATTATTATTGAATTGGTTCATTAATTAGAAATTTGAGCGAAAGATTAGAAATTGAAATTGGAATGAAGTGTTAGAAATTAAGTTAGCTTAAGTAGTAAGTAGGCTTGTGTTAAGTGGATTAAAGGAGTAGAGTCATAAAAGACAAAAGAAGGGCAAAATTGGAAGAGATTAACTAATGGAGGGTATAATTGGAAGAAAGCCTAATAGAAAGGGGGCTTGAATTAGAGAAGGAGGAGAGTGTCATGGAAGCTAAGAGAGAAGAGAGAAAAAACAAGAAAGAAGAAGAAAAGAGAGAAAAATCATGGAGAAAGAAGGGGAAGGAAGAAGAAAATTGTGGGAAGAAGAAGGAATCAAGTTTCTTAAGGTAAGTTCTTCATCTTCTTCTTGCTTTAGTAAAGAAATGGGTTGTTGTGTTGTGAATGAAGAAGTTTTAGAGAGAGAAAGGGGCTTTGGGTTAGGAATGCTTGGAGGAAGAAGATGATTAAGAGACCTATTTGATTTTTGGGTTTCTAAGCTAGGTTTTGGATTTTCCAACCTAGATGGACTATGGGTAGGTTAAGTTTGAACTTGATTTGTGTTAATTCCATTTTGTGGTGATTATGGAAATTTGGGAGATTTCCATTTGAATTGGAATTGAATGAGAATTTTAATTGTGTTAGGAAATCAAGAACAACCTATTTAAGAGCAAGAGGAAGGGCACAATTGAGTTTGGATTTTCAAGAATTATAAGGTGGGTAATTTATTTATAGCTATTGTGTAATGGGAAAAATGCCTTGTGTGTGTGTTGTGTGTTAAAATGACTTGCTTGAAATGTAGTGATGTGAAAATTTCATTATCATGTATGACATTGTGATAATGTTATGCCATTGAATTGAGTCATGGCATTTTGTATAAAGAAAAAAAGCATGAGAATATGAGATTGTGAATGATTGAATTAAGCATGAGATTTGATTGTGTTTGGGCAAGAAAGAAACCGTTTCGTAGTCACATGCACGTCGACATAAAGCCTTCTCCCGGCTGCCTGCTTGTGATCCACAAGATCCGAAAAGTGGACTCGTTTTGTTCACGGTGTAAACTTCAGTTTCTTCATTTTGTTCCACAGAACCCTCGAGCCATTTAGTTGTGCATTTGCATTTTGACATGTTGAGTTATGATGCGAATTGTGTGTTATGCTTGGATGAAAAAATTACATCAAATATGTTTAATGTGATGATGTATTGAACTATGAGTTGTGAATG
>JANVCQ010052801.1:0-10729 GCA_025531925.1 Erythroxylum plowmanianum
CACCACCCTCGCGGGGTTCGGACTCGGATATCACCATCGATGTCGGGTTCGGGTCACGCGGGAGTGGGGTGCTACATATAATCCATCTAGTCAGGCTTGCAATATATACTAAAAATTCATTCTAATATAAGAAGTTGGGAGCAAATTATCCAATGGGTGATCAAATAGATCAAAAGTTTAGATAATGATTTTATTGTCATAAGGACTATATTAATTTATTACATTTACACCATTTGGAGGGAAAGGAATATCAAGTTTCACAGTAAACCTGAATTGGACAAGTACTGAGTAACCAAAATATTGATACATTGGATTAGAGAAATTCTCATATCAAACAATTGCAGTAACAAAGTTAGCAATAATATAAAGAGGGAGTGGATGTTTTGATTTCAATTTATCTATTGCTAGTAATTCTTGATTAAGTCTATTAAATACTTAGCTTACTAATTTGTCAGCTTTCTAACTTGTAAGTTATCGATAACTCTTTTAGCTTGCTTATTCATTAATACAATTCATTTAAATTTAAAAAATGTAATAAATATGTAAGATTAAAAAATTGAAAAGGAGAAAGGAAACATGGCGGTGGACTTGTACGTCCATAATTTGTGATGAATGGCTTAGGTCTTGATGAAATTTTATTATATGATTTTTTCACCAAACATCATATTAGAATTGTAGAGAGTGTTGGAAAAAATGTAAGTCAAAAAGAAAAAAACCAAAAGACATATGCAAATGATCAATAAATTATAGAAAAGGAAAATAAAGGTATAAAAGAATGTTAATCCTATAGTGGAGTTTAAGATCTTGGTGGTGGTCCATAGGGCACTATTGCCTATATGTCCTATAGGTAGTAGAAGGAGATTAGATCTATTAAGTCCCCAGTGTTGCTTATCTAGCTTTTGATCATAATTATCCTCAATATTATCTAATCCAGTTGGCTCTTCTATATCATAAGCCTCATCTAGCACTACATTAGTCTTAAGCACATCGAGCTAGTGCTTTAGCACTTTTTGCTTTCTTGGCTTATCTTGTATCACCTTAATGGGTAAGACTAGTAAAGGTAAGATCTCTACCACAAGATATTGCACTATCCTTCCTAAGTTATCACTTATACATGGCCACTTATATAGTATTCTAAAGTACAGGTGGAGTTGATGCATGCTTTACACTTGTAGTATGGTTATCCTAGATAGGAGTCTCTTCTACTGTTGTGGTGGTGCACCGAAAATCATCAAATAATATCCTCTCTCTCTCTTCTACTTGAAGCTCCACTTTACACATATTATGCACGTACTTTACCACTAAGAACTTAAACCCTAAGACACTGTACTTTGTTAGATGATATGTTCCCATTATGTCCATCACATACCATTAGTACTCAAGTTTATATCTAGCTAGTCCCAATCTAGAGATATCCTATTTAGCTACAATGTGTGAGCATGCTCCTCGGTGCATAGGCCAGTGTGGATCCCAAACTAATTATATATAAGGCTATGGTCCACATTTGCTAGTATGAATTTAAAAATGAAGTCATCCTTTCATGACATTTTGGTGTCATCAATCTTTAGTGCTCATATAAACTCCAAGATCAACTCCCTATAGATTGGTTCTTGAATGTTAAAGATGTTGAGCCATTTTTTGAAGGAGATAATCTCTCTCACGCCATCTACTAACTCCTCCTTTTTTAGCACGTCTTATTTGATGTACCTAAGTGTCTCGAACTACCTCGTCCAAAAGTACTAGAACTACTTCCTCTACACCTTAGTAATAAAATATAAGAGAGGGTAGTCCAACTAGTCCTATGACACAATTGGAGGTGGTGCTAGTGGTGGTGCCTACAATACTAGTACCATGTATATATAAGTGTAGAAAAAATATGAAATAAAATAGTGTACCACCAAAGGATGCGTTAAGCTAATGTAACACTAAAGTTGTGTATCCATTATGCAACTTTTCTATTAATTCTTATTACGGAATTGATTTTAAAGTTCTAGAGATATGTGAAAATCATATGGATGATAAAATGTAATAACATTTTGAGTTGACTATCCAAAAAAATTCAAGGACATTATAATAGTACGATGCAAATAGTTACATCAAGTATATCTGAAAGTCGTAGTACCTTAATGAAATTGTTTCATTCAATTTAGTCTACGAAAAGGATAAATGTGGACTAAAATTAAAGGGATTTACTATATAATGATAATAGTTATCATTAAAAGAAATGATTGCATCCCTTTTCTTGCCTATACGTGATATGAAAAAGATCATATATATTTGTAGTTAATGCTTATGAGTATTTGATACTAAATTCATATTGAAAATTATTACAATGTTCAAGTTATGATAAGAAATACATTGTTTAGTAAAAGTAGTTGATTCGGTCATACAGTTTCTATGTGTTGAGCCAAAGGAGACTTATGCTTAACATGAGTGGAAAGAATACAAAGTTGGATACCAATACTATGAGGCCCAGGTCTCGGTACTTATTACAAGGCTGTATTACTAGAGCATTAGGTGAAGTTCATCTAAGAAAAAGGCTAGAAGCTCCAAATTATAATGAGAAAGTTAAAAACCCATGTTTTACCCAATTTGGTAAGTTCCATCGGTCACCCTTGGGCACTCCTGACATGACACTCAAACTTATAAAAATCGTATCTCTCAATTCTAATGTCCATAAATTACAAACTTTATACCATCGGAATGTTAAGAGGATATGCTACAACTTTCAGGAAGACAGCTTGTCTGATTTTGCCTACATCAATACAGTTCAATCGTTGAAATCAGGGCACAATTTCTACCAAGGATAGTGCTGCAGTCTTTGCTAGCACCAGTGACATTATCGTGTAAAGACCATATCTCTCTCATCCAAAGTACAAAGTTTTCAAACTTTATACCATTAGAAGGCTAAGAGGATATGCTACAACTTTCATGAAGACCACTTTGTGTAATTCTGCCTACATGAATATAGTTTATTTGTGGAAGTTACAGTCACTACTTCTGTCCAAAGTAGTACTACAGCTGAGTTGCCCCTTTCATTCTTTTGTCTATTATAAGCTTTTACAATTTTTGAAAAGAAAAGGCCCGAATCCAACCAACCACTAAATGTACATACATGACTCTCAGCATAACAATTTATTTTAAGTCTATCCAGGGCCATCTAACAACATACTATCTCATCTTTAATAACAATTAACAACTTAACAAAGAAGATAGTTCTGAACATGTACAAAGGGAACTTGTTCAACTCTTAATCTCATTACTTAATCAAAATGGAGTTTGTACATTACTTTAATTACATATCCAAAGCCACATCAATTGCATAATACAAAATATAAATGAATGCTCATGTTTGATATGCTCATAAAGCTACCTAAAAATATAGTCAAACTAACTTAGTTCAAAAAGTAGCTATCTTAGAGTTTGACAAAGTTTTGAAAAGATCAATTATCTTCTTGTTTTGCACCTAAGGAGTGAAAAAAATAATTGGTTAAGCTGCAAATCTCAATGGCTAATATGTTTATAGCCATTAATACCAAGTCACACAATTAAGCATATATATATATATATATATATATAAATATATATATATGCAATTAAATTATCTACAGTTGTAGTTCAAAGACTCATAGTTAAGCAAGTTATCACATAAAGCATATTATGTATATTTAACCATCAAAACATAACATTCAATTGTGTATCATGCTCAACAAATCAAAATGAAATGCACAAACATAATGACTTGAGAGTTCCATAGATCGAAATGGAGAAACTGAAGTTTACACCATAAACTAAATGAGTCCATTTCTTAGGAGCTCATATGCCATAAGTGGGTAGCCAGGAGAAGGCTTTAAGTCAACGTGCACGTGACAAACAAAATGGTATCTCTCTTGCCTAAACACAAGCAAATTTTGATGCTTAATTCATTTTGTCACATATTCATACTTTCATGCTTCTTATGTTTTTTCCCTTTTTCATCAATACAAAAAAATTCCATAACATCTTTCAAGGTATAACATGATAATAAATCATAGAGGATTTTCCAATAATTGCAACAATTCAAGTCAAGTAATTAAGCATACACATATAAGTAAGAAATTAGCCCATCATCCACAATAACTATAAACTTATTACCCACATAATTGCATGGAAATCCAAACTTAAGTTTGCCTTTCCTCTTGCTCTTGCATTGGATTTTCTTGGTTTCCTTCAAACAAACAAATTTTCATTCAAACCAATATACAAAATAAAATTGAGCTTAGACTTAGTCTAGCCATGGTTTATCTGGGCTAGAATAACTAAGATCTAGTTGAAAATCAAAATGGGTTTCTTGATCCTCTTCTTTCTCCCTTTATTTCTAGCCAAGAAGCTCATTTTCTTTAGTTTCTTTTTCTACCAAAGCAAGAAGAAAAGATGATGAAGATTACCTAAAACTTAGCTAATTCCTCTTCCTTCTTCTTCTTTATCCTTTCCTCTTGCTATGCTTTTTATTCTTTCTTTCCTAGCTTCTCCAACACATTTCACGCATTCTTCTCTTCTCCTTTCCTCTTTCTATGTTCTTTTCTTTCTTTCCTAACTCCTCTAACACATTTCACACATTCTTCTCTTCTCATTTATTCAAGACTATACTTTTGTCCTTCCAAGTTGCCCTTCCACATTTAATGTAATGCTTACTTATTCTTAGCCTCTTATGTCTATTACATACTAACTTAATTCTAACATTTCTATTTAATAAGTCTAATTTCTACTCATGCTTGCTAAATTAATAAACTAAATTATGAGAAAATATTTTGGGGTCTAACAATTCTCCTCCCCTTAAAATATTTCATTCTCAAAATTCTTACCTGCGTCTACAATAAGGTGTGGATACTTCTCCTTCATGGCTTCCAAAAGCTCCTACGTTGCCTCCTCTCTTGCATGGTTCTTTCATTAGACTTTAACCAGCTTCACAACCTTGCTTCTGAAGACCTTTTCCTTCGAATCTAGAATCTCTACTGGTTATTTTTCATAAGTTAAATCCGTTTTTAGTTGAACCTCTGAAGGTTTGACTATGTGTAAAGGATCTGATCTATATCTTTTTAAAATTGATACATGGAAGACATTGTGAATCTTAGACAATTCTTGTGGTAGGACTAACTTGTAGACTAGAGGTCCAATCTTCTCAATAATCTCATAAGAGCCTATGCATTTTAGACTGAGCTTGCCCTTTTTACCAAATATTAAGACTCCTTTCTATAGAGAGGTGAGGCTCTAAGAAATACTTTTCCTTTAACTTCATATTCCATCTCCTTTCTATGCAGATATGTATTGCTTTTCATCCTATCTTGAGTTTCTTTGAGTCTCTGCTTCACTAATTTAATCTTGTCATTTATAGCTTGTACCAACTTAAGTCCTAAAATGTTGGGTACCGTCAACCTTTTGCGAATATCATAAGACTTGAGCGTATCTTTACTTCATCATACTCTTTAATACATTACATACGATTAATTTTCATAATTCACATTTCAATACCCTTAAAACAAAAGGGTTTTACAAAGCTATAATGGCCTTGCAAGCCACATTACAACATAATCCGAAAACTCAAAATACAAAATAAGCAAATTTGGAGTGATGCCTTGACTCTCTTTCACTCCATCTCTTGCTCATCACCTGGAGGTGGGGACAGGAAGGGGGTGAGCTTGAAAGCTCGTGAGTAACAGTTTATAATAAAAAGATAAGCAAAACTTTTGAAACCATTTTACTTGCCATAGAAAACTTTCATTGATTCTATAAAACACGTGTTTTTCAAAATTCTTGTCATAATAAATTTTCAGTGAGTTTATAAAATATATGTTTCCTAGGCTTTTAGCCAAGATCCACAAGTCATAAAACATGAATGCATCAAACTTGATCAAACATCTCATGAGCACATAAACACATCAGAATGATTTGGGTGGATTCAAAACATGACGCACTACGCATTCCCATATAGTGGTCCTGTGTAGTTGTAAACTTGAGGGAGTCCTTGAAGGAGCTCCATGCCATTAGTGGGCATGTGGGAGAAGCCTTAAACTTGGGTCAACATGCACATGACGGTTCTTGAGGGATCACCACAAACCCATATAACACATATATTTCAGAACTTGTAAACTTGTGTTGCTCAAAATGGCACTTCTTGAAAATTTGAGTTTCATGAGCATACAATATTTCATATGCGCTTTCAAAACTTGATTTCATAAACTTGCTATCCTTGTCAAAAATCTCTTGAAAAATCTCTTTATAAACCATTACACAGTTCATGTAGCAAACATATAGCAGATTTCACAATCATTCATGAGCAATAATGCAGGATTTATGATACAAATGAAAATTAGAAAACTTTTTTGATTTAAAGAAAATAGTAGTGGCTTATTTACTCTATTATAAACATGTACCAACCTTGGTTTCCTTGCTTATAGCCTTGCTCAAACATGCCTCTTCTCTTGTTCATCTTGTCTCTTTGATCCTTTTATACAATAACAAAAATCTCACTCAATAGGGTTTTCAATTGAAAAATCTCTTAAGCACAAATCACTAAAAATTGATTATAGAATACTTGAACCCAAGCATTTTCTAAACTCCATGAACTTCAATCCTTCCACAAATCTAAAAGATTTAAAAATGATCTTACCTTCATTCTTCACCAAATGAAGGGATTCTTAGCTTAAAGGGAAGCTCTTCTCTTCCTCTACTTGTTTCTCTTTTTAAACAACCTCAAAATCTCTCTTGAAGATTAAGAAAAGTCAAACCCTGGCTTGTTTTCTCTTCTTTCTCTCATTCTCTTCTTCTCTTTGTATTTCTCTCTCTTTTTCATGAGATTTTCTCTTTTCTCTTAAATTTTTGTTCTTCTCTTATACTTATCCTTCCATTCACGTTTTTCTTCTTCATTTATAAGCAAGACAACACTTCTTCTTCCAATTATGCCCTTAATAAGTCCAAAAAGTCCATTTTATCCTTCCTTATAGGCTTAGGTTTTTTTAAAATTAAGTGTCTTGCCAAAAATATCCTTGATCATTATGACCTAACACTTTCTTCTAGAAAATGTTCGCCATTGCCTTAAGTTTCTAATGACACCAAAATCATTCAATTTGGCTCAGAAATCTGAAAGTTGTAATCCAAACATTACAGACTATTGTTAGACTGAAACAGTACACTATACCCAACTTCCATCCAGAACTTGAAAGTCTTAGAGACTGACTTAGAATTAAGTTTCTTCAGATAGTTTGTAACTCTATGTCTCTAGTTTACCACAAGGCAAAAAACATATCATTTGGAGCTCTACATATCAAGATATCATCAAAATACTGAAGTATGTTCAGTGGAACAACACCAGTTCATAGCATTTAACAACACACACATCGTACCCGCCCCACGTTTTTCACTCAATCTCTCTCACTTCATTACAGATGACTATGATTTTTAGTGGAGATGTAGAGCAATGTATTAATAGTCCAATGGTTTAAGAATCAAGTCATTTGAGTGTCTAGAGAAAAAGTTATGGCCAAAGAATCAAATATGGTTTTGTCCTCAATCATATAGAACTTGTCTTGGGACAATTGACATAACTTTCACTATAGATGTAAGATTGGAGTGTTCTTTAGATAGTTTGAGATAGGACTTCAAGATCTACAACTTTTATGAAGACCTTAAAGATAAATTATGTAAAAGATAGGGTCATAATTGGATCAAACTATATAGGATGAACAGTAACCCAGAAGATGTTTATGAAGAGTAACACAGAAGATGCTTATGAAGAGTAACACAGAAGATGCTTTACAATTAACATAACTTTCTCTAAAAATATTAGATTTAGGTGTTCTTTAGATGGTTCGAAAGAGGACTTCAAGAGCTCCAACTTTTGTATAGACCTTAAAGATCAATTCTATCGTTTAAAGGTTCAAAAATATAATAGAAGATAGGCCAAAAAGACAAAAGATAGCAAAACACAAAAGATAGCAAAAAGACAGAAGGAAGGGACAAATTGCTATAACTTTCCCTATAGATATTGGATCAAGGAGTTATTTATATGGTTCAAAAGAGGACTTCAATATATACAACTTTCATGAAGGCTCAAAGACCAATTATATCTTTTGTGGGGTCAAAAATAGAACAGAAGATAGGCCAAAAAGAAAGAAGATAACAAAACACAGAAGATAGAAAAAAGATAGAAGGAAGGGAAAAATTACTATAACTTTCCATAAATATATTAGATAAAGGTGTTATTTATATGATTCGAAAGAGGGCTTCAAGATCTACAATTTTTATGAAGACTTAAAAGACCAATTCTATCTTTTGAGGGGTCAAAAAAAGAATATAAGATAGGCCAAAAAGACAGAAGATAGCAAAACACAGAAGATAGCAAAAGACAGAAGGGAGGGAAAAATTGCTATAAATTTTCCTCAAGATATCGGATCAAGGATTTCTTTATATGGTTAGAAAGAAGACTTCAATATATACAACTTTAATGAAGACATTAAAGAAAGATTATATCTTTTGAGGGGCCAAAAATTGAACAGAAGATAGACTAAAAAGACAGAAGATAGCAAAACACAAAAGATAGAAAAAAGACAGAAGGAAGGGAAAAATTATTATAATTTTCATAAAGATATTATATCAAGGTGTTATTTATATGGTTAGAAAGAATACTTCACTATCTACAACTTTCATGAAGACCTCAAAGATCAATTCTATCTTTTGAGGAGTCAAAAATAGAACATAAGATAGGCCCAAAAGATAGAAGATAGCCAAAAGACAGAAGGAAGGGACAAATTGCTATAACTTTCCCTATAGATATCAGATAAAGGTTTTGTTTATATGGTTTGAAAGAGGACTTCAATATATAAAACTTTTATGAAGACCTAAAAGACCAATTCTATCTTTTGAGGGGTAAAACATAGAACAAAATATAGGCCCAAAATATAGAAGATAGCAAAACACAGAAGATAGTAAAAAGACAGAAGGACGGGAAAAATTTCTATAAATTTCCCTAAAGATATCTGATAAAGGTGTTATTTATATGGTTCGAAAGAGGACTTCAAGATATACAACTTTCATGAAGACCTAAAAGACCAATTCTATCTTCTTGGGGGTTAAAAATAGAACATAAGATAGGCCAAAAAGACAAAAGATGGCAAAACACAGAAGATAGAAAAAAGAAAGAAGGAAGGGAAAAAATGCTATAACTTTCCCTAAACATATTGTATCAAGGTGTTATTTATATGGTTAGAAATAAGATTTCAATATTTGAAACTTTTATGAAGACATAAAAGATCAATTATATCTTCTGAGGGGTCAAAAATAGAACATAATATAGGCCAAAAAGACAGAAGATAGCAAAGATAGCAAAAGATAGAAGGAGGGGAAAACTTACTATAACTTTCCCTACAAATATTAGATCAAGATGTTATTTATATGGTCAAAAAGATGACTTCAATCTATACAACTTTCATGAAGATATAAAAGACAAATTCTATCTTTTTATGGGTCAAAAATAGAATAGAAAATAGGCCCTAAAGACAAAAGATAGCAAAATACAGAAGATAGCAAAATGATAGAAGGAAGGGAAAAATTGCTATAACTTTCCCTAAAGATATCGGATTTAGGTTTTCTTTAGATGAGTTGAAAGAGAACTTAAAGAGCTACAACTTTTATGAAGATCTAAAAGACAAATTCTATCTTTTGAAGGATCAAAAATGGAACAGAAATGTAATATGAACAGTAACCTAGAAGAAGTTTATGAACAATAACACAGAAGAAGCTTGCAATTGTCATAACTTCCTCTAAAGATATCTGATTTAGGTTTTCTTAGGATAGTTTGAAAGAGGACTTCAAGATATACAACTTTTATAAAGACCTCAAAGACAAATTTCATCTTTTAGCAGATCAAAAATGAAACAAAAGATACAATATGAACAATAACCCAGAAGAAATTTATGAACAATAACACAGAAGAAACTTGCAATTTTCATAACGTCCTCTACAGATATTTGATTTAGGTGTTCTTTGGATGGTTTTAAAGAGAACTTCAAGAGATACAACTTTTATGTAGACCTCAAAGACAAATTCCATATTCTGAAGGATAAAAAATGGAATAGAAATGTAATATAAACAGTAACCTAAAAGAAGTTTATGAACAGTAATACAGAAGATGTTTTAGGCATGAGTTAAAACTCCAATTTATAAAATTATCATACTATATACCGTTGGAAAGATAACAGAAAGATATACAACTCTTAAGAAGGAAACTTTGCCAAAATCTATCTACATCAATCCCAATTTCTCCCTAACTTTCGAAGATGAATTTTACATTCATCCACCAATGTACTACACTTAGTTCTCACTTCATGACAAATTTTGACACTCTTAGAGACAGAATTGAGATTCGATATCTTGATAAGAAATTTAACCATATGTTTCTAGTTTAATCTAAATCAAGAATAATCTTGTTTGGATAACTAGAGAAAAATTTGTAGCCAAAAGACTGAAACATTCTCCATAAACATTTTCTAGATCAACCATCCTTTTTGCTTCACAATCTTTCCTTAACACAAATCATACGAAGATGACCTTTTCTACTTCATTTACTCCTCATTGTCAACTCCATCTCAAATAAATAGCATCTGAAGAAAATATATAGTCCATGATTAATCATGAACACCAACAATAGAATATACACATATGTACATATTCTTCATCAACTTACTACACAAAT
>JANVCQ010052828.1:0-10727 GCA_025531925.1 Erythroxylum plowmanianum
AGTGCATAATTAGATGCACAAAAGTCTCTAAGTTGAAACTAATACCTTCAATTCTGATAGTTCTGTATTGTCCTTTTGTCACTCTTCCAACTACCAGAAAGGTTGCATCTGTGGTGAAGCGTACACAATGACTTCCTGATGTTTTTGAAATGTGATGGGAAACATAGATTCCTCTTGATTGAGCTGCACGACATGCCTTCTCTATGTCCCTCATAGTTGCTTCTATTTGATCCTCTGTAAGATCACCAGTATTTGCTTCATGGTACATCTTCTGTTTCCTTTTATCTACATTACGTAAAATATTTGAAGCTCTTGGTTGTATATCTGGTACAATTTTGATCAATGTTCTATTTGTCACTGGGTAAATAGTATATCAATCCTTAGAAATCTTCAATGGGTATGGTTCTGACTTTTCATCTCTCAGAATCCCATATAAGCTTCTTTCTTCATGATTGAGAAGATGTATTGATTGATTATTGATCAGGATTGGTTCAACTTGTACCTTGACCAACTTCCTTACAGATTCTCTTATTATGATTGAGCTTCTGCTTCTAACAGGGATCACTTCTTCAATCACCTTCATTCTTAAATCCTTTTTTTCGGATAGGTTGAGAAGGATGATACTGTGTTGATCTGTGTTCAACTGGCCTTTTCTTTTGTTGAACATCAGGTGAGGTGTTCTTTTTGTGACTAGTTTTCAGGTTCTTACTTTCTTCTACCAGTCTAAAAGGAGGTTGTTGTTGAGGTTTCTTCTTCTCAAACACCAACTTCCTCTTAATTTCTGTTTCTTTAGTCAATTTTGCTGGCTTTTCTAGCAAAATTGAGACCAAAGATCTAGTAGCCTATGGTGCTTTCTCAGTCTTTTCCGAATCTTGACCAAGAGTTAAACTTTTCCCTTTTGTTCTTTTTTACGCAAGTTTAATAGTCTTGGTGACCTCTTTGATTGTTTGGATTTCTCGGAGTAAAGTGTCTCCCCTTTTCTTTTCATCGACACTTGTTTTATAGACTGCTTCACCTGGCTTTCTTCTCTGTGAGAAACCGTCTTAACTTTCATTAACACCTCTGACAAATTACTCTTCTTTTTTTCTATCGGCAATCTTTCTAAGAATTGAGGTTTTTTCTTCCTTATGGGTGTAGCCTTTTCATTTAAGTTGCGTCTAACAATACGCTCCCCCTGAGTCCTTGCTTTTCCCATAGATCTGTATCCTCCTTTTCTTGAGACTTCAAAACCATTCTACTGATAGTTGACCCAACGATGATGTTTTTTATATTCATCTTAATTATGTTTCCTCTGTCAAGAAGGATTCCAGAATCTCTGAAGATTCTTATCAGCAGCATACCATAGGATAAGGCATTTGAGTCTCTCTTCGTCTTCATCATATACCTTAAAATCAAGTGTGGAAGATTTATAGGTTGATGATTGAGTAGATGAAACAAGCATTGTTCATCTATCGTTGTTACAACATTTTTTAAACCTGTTCTTGGTAGAACACAATGAAAGAGTAGTGCATGTAGAACCCTAGCCTTTGGAACAAGAGTTGATGCCTTCTTGTCCTTAGGGTCACTACTCCCATAGAGTTTTCGATTGATTTGTGCTTTCTCTACACTGCTTTTAGTCATCCATCTTGTGGTATGAGACACCTCTGCTCCAACACATGGACATTCACTGACCTTCTCTATTAACTCCAGTGTCACAATAACTGATATTCTATCCACCATCGAAACTAAGGTTTCGTCTACTACTTTTGCATTCTTCCAAAACTTATATACTTCATTCAGGTACACTGTTTCACGAACCTGAAAGAAATTCTTCCAACCCACTGCATCAATTTCTGGTTCAATATCCATCTTCTTGTTCTTCAAGGATTCAAAATCAACATGCCTTCCATAAATCATTGATTGCTCCATTTGTAATCTATAGACAATAGAAACCAAACACACAAATGTATCCTTCTCAAAGAAATGACGTTAGTATCTGAAGATGAGAATGTAAACAGAAAGAACTTGATATCAAGAATAGAGTAATGAAACGTTTTATTGAGAGTTCTATAAAAAGTTGATTTCAGAGTATTTCAATAATATTCTAAAGTAGGTGATATTATAAAACCTTTGAGAGGATTTCCCTCCTTTTCTTAAAAAGTTACCGTCTGTGACCTACCGTTACCGTTTCCTTGAAACCTTACGACTTTTTATCTTCCTTACTAAGAAAATCATCTGGGTTATGACGTGTCAGACGATTGATCACTTAACACAACCATATTCAAGTTTCGTCTGATTTCTCTGAATCTTTCTTCATTCAAAGACTTAGTGAAGATATCTACCCATTGACAATTCGTCTCAATAAATTGTAGACTCACGATTCCCGTCTGTACATAGTCTCGCAGGAAATGATGTCTAACTTCGATATGTTTTACCCTCGAGTGTTGTATTGATTCTGCGATAGGTTGATTGCACTTGTGTTGTCACAGTAAATTGGGATCTATTCTTCTTGGATTGAATAATCTTCTAACTGATACTTGATCCGTAACGTCTGTGAGCAGCAGCTTGCAGCTAACATATATTCAGCTTCTGCAGTAGATTGAGCAATTGAACTTTGCCTCTTACTTGACTAGGAAACTTGATTATGGCCAAGAAAGTGACAGCCTCCACTTGTACTCTTCGTATCAATCCTGTCTCCAGCGTAATCAACATCACAGTTGCCAATTAACTTTAAATCTTTACCTTTTTCATACATTAAGCAAGGATCAGTAGAACTTGATAGATATCTCAAAATTCTTTTAACAACAATATAGTGAGATTCTCTAGGATCTACTTGAAATCTAGCACACAAAGAAACACTAAACAGAATATCAGGTCTGCTTGTTGTAAGGTAAAGTAAAGAAATAATAATACCTCTAAACAGGATTTGATCAACCTTCT
The DNA here is from genome assembly GCA_025531925.1 of Erythroxylum plowmanianum. NCBI lineage: Eukaryota > Viridiplantae > Streptophyta > Magnoliopsida > Malpighiales > Erythroxylaceae > Erythroxylum > Erythroxylum plowmanianum. The sequence continues at coordinate 2,920 of JANVCQ010052828.1, forward strand.
TACTTGATTCATCCTTAGATAAAAGGTTTGAAGGATGCATAGGAGTAGACATAGGTTTCATTTTTTTCATTCCATATTTAACCAACAGTTCTTTAATATATTTCTGTTGTTGAATAAAAATCTTTTCTTCAGTTTGCTTAATTTGTAAACCAAGAAAGAATTTTTATTCACCCATCATTCTCTTTTCAAATTCACTTTTCATCAAATTCTCAAAACTAGAACATAGCTTTTCAGATGTTGCACCAAAAATAATATCATCAATATATATCTGTACTATGAGAAATCATTCTTAATACACTTTCTAAGCAAAGTTTTATCTACATGTCCTCTACTAAAACCATTTTCAATTAAAAAGGAACTTAGTTGATCATACCAAGCTCGAGGAGCTTGTTTCAAGCCATACAAAGCTTTATGAAGTCTATAGACATAGTCTGGTTTCTTTGAATCTTCAAAACTAGGAGGTTGTTTTACATAAACCGCTTCATCTTTAAAACCTTTCAAAAAAACACTTTTCACATCCATTTGAAATAGTTTTATATCATGACAAATAGCATATGTAAGCAAAATCCTAATATCTTCTAATCAAGTTATGTTTTAAACCTTCAACTAGCAGAACATTATCAATAGATGTAAAGGAATCTTTACCAATTTTGTCGATTCTAACTATTTTGCCCTGCTGATTGTCTCAAAAAGTTACTGATTCTCCCTTCTTATTTTGAAGATCTAGGATCATAGATCTTCTTTCCGTCATGTATTGCGAGCATCCACTGTCCAAATACCATTGGTGCTGGTTGCTTTTTCCAAGGAAGGAGATCTGCATTAGATATTATGTTCTTTTTAGGTACCCAGATTTTCTTGGGTCCTTTGGGATTAGTCTTATAATTATTCATAAAATGATAATAAAAAGACTAGTGATATTTCTTTCTATAAGGAACAAAGTTCTTATTATAATGTGTATTGTTTTTAGTAAACCCTATACCACTCTTATCATTAGGGTGTCTATATCTCCCAATCATGGCATTCATTTTCTTCATACTTTCAATAAAAGTTAATAAGTCTGCTGAAAGAGAATTAATTCTTTGTTTCAACTAACTAATTTCCTCAGATCTATCTACAGAAACTTTTTTCTTCATATCGTCTACTTGTTTCTTGAGGCAGACATTTTCTTTTTCTAATACTTCCGTGTTCTTCAAGTTTTGACAAACTTTCTTTTTAAAGATCTATACTGCTTTAGTATAGCATATGAATCTTCTAACAGTTCTAAATATGCATCTTGGGGTTCATCAAAGTTAGAAATTACCTCCTCGTCACCTTCTATTTCGGCTACCAAGCATATATTTGCTTGTACTGAAGCTTCTGAATCATAATCAGATTCGGATGAATCCAAATCTTCCCAAGTTGCCATTATACTCTTTTTATTTTCTTTATTCTTCTGCGGCTTTTTTCTAAGCAATGGACATTCATACTTGCAGTGTCCTGGTTTATTGAATTCATAGCAAATGATAGAGGTCTTCTCATTCTTGACTTCATCTTTGCTATTTTTCTTAAAAGAAAAATCTTTGTTTCCTTTTGCTTTCTTCTTCCACATTCTTCTGATCTTCCTTGAGATAAAAGATAATTCATCATCGTCTTCACTTGAATCTTGTTCAGATTCACTAGTGTCATCATTCTTGATCTCTTCGATCTTTAATGCTTTTGATGAACTTCTATTTCTCTAAGTCTTGTGATTTTTCTAACCAGCCTTTAATGCTATCGATTTATCTCTTCTAGGTTTGTCTTCAGCATCAAGCTCCACTTCATATATCTTTAAAGAACCAAGCAATTCATCTAGCTTTAATTTGCTCAAGTTCTTGGTTTCTTATACTACAGTGACTTTAGGTCTCCATCTTTTAGGCAAACTTCTGAGAATCTTCCTGACATGGTCTTGTTTATCGTAGATTTTCCCAAGAGCTTTAAATCCATTAACGATAGTTTGAAGTCGTCCAAACATCTTATCAAAAGACTCATCTTCTTTCATTTTAAACATCTCATATTGATGTACAAGAATGCTGATCTTTGACTTTTTCACTTGGTTTGTGCCTTCATGTGCGATGGATAGGGTGTCCCACATCTCCTTTGCAGTTTTGCATCCATGAACTTTATCGTATTCACTTCTGCTTTAAAGCACAACTCAGAAAGAACTTAGCCTTTGAGTTTAATTGAAATCTCTCTTTGTGATCGGTTAATCATCTGGTACGAGGAATAGTATGTCCTTCATCATCTACTGATACATATGGTCCATTCTTAATGATATCCCAAAGATCAATGTGTGTGGATTCGATGAAGAGCAACATCCTGTCCTTCCAATACTGATAGTCCTCACCATTGAACACAGGAGGTCTTGTGGTGGAGGCACCTTCAGCTATAAAAACATATGATTCAGCCATAGATCTTTGTCCTCAATGTGTAAAGATGGTTCTTGGAAACCGAGCTCTGATACAAATTGAAGTAAATCACACGTTAATATAGAACTTATGTACAATATACGAAGTACACAAGAAGGGGGGTTGAATTGTTTAATCTTTTTGTGAATACACAAAACCTTTGATATTTCTTGAAAAAGAAACTTTTTTCAAGTATTAAATGAATACTAAATGTTATACAAAAATAGTTACGTAGTTAAATTGCAAATAGCTTCTATAAACTTGTGTAAGAACAAAAAAAATTAAAAGTGAAGAGTTAGAAGATATACGCTGCAATTTTTATACTGGTTCATCCCAAATCTTGGGCTACATCCAGTCCTCAGAATTCTTCTGAGTTTTCACTATACTTTGTCAAATTTACAAGTATTCTTTCTTCCCTTCTATAGCCTCTTCAGGTCTCTTACACTGAGTATTCTTTCTGCTATCTTAGCCTCTCCAGACTCTTAGCCTTTTCTTTCTCTCACTAGAAAGATATTGTGAGTTTTTTGTTACAGTAGAGTTCGCTCTTGTGTATCGCACTTTGAATACAGAATTTTCTGTAAGTAATAACTTGAAAGCTAAAAGATTGTTCAGTCTTTGACTATGACTAATATTTATAGCCTAAGTTTCCAACTGCTTCTTGCTTCTTGCTTCTTGCTTCTTGCTTCTTGTATCTTAATAACCATTATTCAGTTGAGTTCCATAGCTAACTCCAACTGACTAACTATCGACGTACTAGAATGTCTTCATTTTTGTATCGTCTGTGTTTTTAACTTCTTCTATGTTTTGAACTTTTTCTGTGTTTTGCGCTTCTTCTATGTTTTGAACTTCTTCTATGTTTTGCGCTTCTTCTGTATTTTACGCTTCTTTTGTGTTTTGAACTTCTTCTGTGTTTTGCACTTCTTTTGCGTTTTGTGCTTCTTCTGCATTTTCAACTTCTTATTTTTTTTGAACTTCTTCTGTGTTTTCAACTTCTTCTGTGTTTTGCGCTTCTTCTTTGTTTTATGCTTCTTCTGTGTTTTGAACTTCTTCTGTGTTTTGCGCTTCTTTTGTGTTTTGAACTTCTTCTATATTTTGCGCTTCTTCTATGTTTTGCGCTTCTTCTGTGTTTTGCCACTTCTTCTGTGTTTTCACTGTATGCTTAACACACACATCAAAACAATTCATTTATTTCTAACATTATTATTATTTGATTATCAACAAAATTATTATTTGTGAAGTCTTTTTGACTTAATAGTGATTTATTTTCCACACTCGTCATTTTGATGTTTTCAATATATATCTCATGTTTTTTGGCATTTGCTTGTCTTTTCTTGCTTCTAATCTTCTTCTACTTGCTCCATGAAGACAATTGAGTGTAGATCTTCAAAAAACGATTCAAATATATTACTTTCGAGTCACTTTAGCTCTTTTGCTTCCAAATCTTACCTAAACCCATATATGTACTAAAGCGAGTGTCTTAAGTACCTTAAAGTATTAATCACTAAGTGTAATAGATTAAATGTATCAATAATTAAACACATATCAATTTCCTTCACAGTTAACTTTTGACTATCCTCTGGCAAAACATCTAAATTAAAATCAGAGATCTAAAACATTTACTCATTTCCCATATTTCCTAAGAATATACGATCACAAGAAAAAGTGAATAACTTTTAAAAACTATAACAAGAATTCAACATTCAACAATTTTACTCATGATCAATCAACTTTCATCATCTTTAAAAACTAAGCAATCTAGAGGTAGACTTGGAAAATGTGTTTAAATAAGATATATCCAAGGGTACACTTAAATACCATTCATAATCATGATATTCTATAACTTTGCATATCATTTCATTTCTCTACTACTGGGTTTCACATGCATAATCATGATCAAAGGACTTTTAAGTTTGTAATGTAGGTAAAGGTAAGGTGAGATGTATTTGAGTAATGTAGTGTAAAAGTCATTAAAGTTAGTGAATCAAAAAAAACACTCAATATAATTTCATGCACTAAAAACAACATTCACTCACAATTGTGTACATCAACTATAATGAATGTGAAAACTATGTTTCCTAGCTTAAATTCAAATTCTCACACCATAAACCATATAAAGCATATCCAGCTAGAAGGAATCACTAATTCAATTGATGACAATATGTTGAAACTACAAAGAGAAATCCTTCAAAGCCACATCTACCTCATATGTATAATATTCAAATCACCAATTCCATAGAACTTTAGGAAGAGACATTAATCATGAATAACTTTGAAAAACATTTGCCTTTCCTCCTATATGCTTTTATTTAAACATTTTTTTTCTTTTTCTTTTCTTTTCCTTTCCCTTTTTCTTTTCTTTTTCTTTTCTCTTTTTTTTTCTTTTTCTTTTCAATTAAAAATTAAAAGAAGCTACATCAACATGGGAATTTCATTGATAAGACATAAAATAACATCCTAATAATTATAACCATCACACACATATATACACCCCTACACTTATACTTTTTAACATCCACAATCATTAACAATTAACAAATGTTCCACTAGCTTTAAGACTTAGGAATGACATTTGGTTTAGTTTATAGCATGTAAGGTGGTTAGTACAAAAGGAAAGGCTAATAAAGCTTAAAGGGACTTAACAAAGGAAAATTCATATCAATGGGTAGGCTATTTAGCTAATGTAGTTCATGAAACAAAGAATGCTTATATCATTTTCATATTAAGGCATATGAAAAAAAGAAAATCAAAACAAAGTCCAGGTGTACATGTCATGAAGTTCACACATAAACAAAAGATAATGAGACTGATATGGCTGTGTCAGTCTAATAAGGCTCAAAATCTCATTAGCTTTTATCTACCACTAGTCACTACTCTTTTTTAGTCACTACTCTTCTAAAGATAGTGTACATTGACCAATCACAAGAGCAAAAGTACATGTTAAAGTTTCCATTCAATTCACACTCTAATCATGTCTATATAATTCTAGAAGCAATAGAACAAGAGAAAATCTTTGTTTGTTTTTTTTTATTCTCTCTCATTTTGTTAAAAACTTAAAAACAAGAATAAACAAACTTAAAACACACATGTATATAAGAAAGAAATGTGAAAATGAAAAGGAAAAAATTAACTTCCCTTAGGTTACCTCATAAGCAATGCCTTTGTTTATTATCGTTGGCTCAAATCCTTATGTTCCTCATCACCTGAAAAAATTATGATCTTTAGGCGTCACATGTGCTTACTCCACACGAGGTTGTTCCAGATAGGGTCTAAGTTGATGATCATCTACCTCTAATGTCTTCCCTATCTTTAAACTCTTAATTTGTACTGAGTCCCCACACTCTTGAAATTTCTTGAATGTCTCTTCATCTTTTTCTTCTTTGTTTAATTCCTCCAACCTAGTAGGTAATGGTGAAGGTTAGTCTCAACAATAATTACAGACTCAGTATTTACCTTCAAGCTAAAAAATATTTCTATTTTTGCTTCAAGCTCATCCTTCAATTCTTTGACACAAACAATTCCTTGAGTAGTTCTCTCAAGATTCTCAAGCTCCTCTTCACCCTATAAGGTCTCCGCACTAACATCCCTTAGGTACAACATGGGTTGAGACGATTTTTTCTCTTCATTTTGTGATTCAAGGGATCGAGAGTTTCCACCATCTGATGTAACCCCCCACCCTCGCAAGACATGAACCTGATATCCTGAGTGATGTCCGAGTATGTACCCCAAAGGGCGGCATGCTAGAACAGTCAAAAACTTAAAACTCAATACAAAATTTTCAAATGTATCATACGCATAAGCGGAAATCAATATTTAAATTTAGGTACTTTTATTTCATAAACATTGAAAACACAATTATTATTACACTTTGATCAATCTCATTTGCAACACATTTCCAATTTCAAAAGTTATTATATACAGAATTATTCAAATATACATTGAACAAAAATTGCAGAATATACAATTTGATCCAAAAAATAAGAAAATACTAATGTAGACACAAACTGATCATGACCTCTACCTCTTAGTTGAATGCAGTGGCTATACTCCCATTTGTCGGTAACTCTTCTAAACCCAAAAACTATTGCAAATTTTGGGTGAATTTTGCGTACTAAGTGAGTGACCATCCTCGATAGCTCACTCAATCACATAACATATACAATTCACATATTCATATAATTCACATCATTTCATTAATAATCATATTGAATCACATACACTTGATTAATCATTTCACATTTTACATTCAACACATACCACATTCTGAAATCATTAAAACAATTATAATCATTCATATCATGCATATGCAGTGCACATGGGACTTACTTTCAATTTGTTACTTTGTTGTGATCAAGTGCCTAATTACTGGCTCATATCCCTTAGTGGATACCAAGCTGTATCAGATAATGTCCCATATTCCTTAGTGGGTACCGGGTACATTCACAACTAAGCTTGAGGCTATTTTTCATAGTTTGAACTAAGCTCTTTTTTGGTAGCTACTTCGATCGCAGCTACCTTTATCTTTCATGCATTCATGTAATGGAATGCACCACATTCACATAGTTTCAATTAGTCACATGATTTCGAGTTCACAATCACTTTCACATTCATCATCAGACTTTGGTCTGGCATTCAACAATTAAGTTAAGAATACACTTATTTCTTCTCATTCATATACAAGTAGCACTTCACTATCACATTCATGCATCAAGCCTCGGACCTTAATTGTCTGGCATCAACACAAACAAATCATATTCATATCAATCATATTCATATTGCATAATAAGCATAACCGTAGTCATTCAATGCAGAAATTGAAATCAAAACAAACAATGAAATGAGACCATCTAGGCCGACTCACATTATGCTCCAGATTAGCATTTGCTTCCAAGATCTGGAAATGTTTGAATGCGGGCGTTTATCCTACACATCCAAATTATGCAATACACACATTGTACACATTCACATTAATAACTTTGCACAATTATAAGCATTCATTTATGCACAAATGTGTTGATCGCGGCTTATCACTCAATCCTAAGATTGATCCTTGGAAACCGGTCAAATAAATTTGTACCAAGGATTGCAGTACAGGATGGAAAGAGTCCCTGAAGAGAGTAGGCCAATAGAGCCCCGAATCCAGAATTTTTCTAGAAGTTCGTCTAGCACTGAAATGTCCCCCACAAACCATAGAGTGGCAAGCCGACAGTATATCATCAAACTCCTCATCTGGGACACATCGTCGAATTACTTGGTCACTGCATATTTTCCAAAGATAAGGCTCGTCCCAAATGTAATGCCGAGCTTCACTTTTCAACTTCAGAGCTTGCCCCCGAGACATACAGACAGGGGTCAATTTTGTCATCAAGTAGTTGACAATATGTGCAT
>JANVCQ010052859.1:0-10727 GCA_025531925.1 Erythroxylum plowmanianum
TTATACCAAGGCAATTTCCAATAATCCAAAGGAATAACAAATAAATCCAAGGAAAAATCAACAAGTATATAAATTTTCAGTTATGGATTTCAGCAAAATTTAATATTAAAGCATCACCAAAATATCAAATCCCTAAGAGAAATTAAAGTTTTTGTCACAAATCATCATGCTAAACAATCCACAAGCATACAGCCTAAATAAACTCATGACAGAATCAATTAAAAATAAAGAACAAAGCTCTCCAAACTCCATTGCATGGTTGCTTCTTTGGCGGTGAATGGATGCTGCTGGAAATATGAAGGCTTGCCTATATCCTTAGCTGGTTAGTGGAAGCTATGATGCTGTCAATTGTGTAAATGGGGATAACTTGGAGGAAGCAGCTGTGTGGATGTGGTGTAGAGCTTGTAAGTGGTTCTTGTGCTTGGATGTGTGTGGAGGTTTGTTTCAGTGGAGGTTGTGCTTATGGAGAATAAAGCTGCATGGTTGGTTGATGGATGCAAGCCAAGGCTTGCGTTATTGGTGGATGAGAGAGAGCTGCTGGAGAAATGAATGAATGGAGGCTTGTACGTTGCTGTCAAGTGAGTGAATGGAGAATTTTAATGAAAAGGGGGCTACTGTTTTGGTGGAGGTGGGAGCATTAAGTGTGGTGGATGGAGTGAAGGTTGGAGAGCATATACGTGAATATGGGATGGTGCTTGGAAGTTTTTAGAGATAAAAAATGAGGCTTCTTGGTGAGTGGAGGTGTTTTACATTGGTGGAATGGAATATGGGGTTTTCTTTTCAATGTGGGGCCTGGTGAGTGGTTGGTGTGAGTGAAGAGTTGCTTTTTGCTTGCTAGTGGAGGCTGTTGTGTTAGTCGAAAATGGAGGCTTGTTGTCTTGTGCGTAATTTGTGGGCTGTATGGTTTTAGGCTAATGCTTGTTTGTGAATGGTGTGGTGTATGGAGGCTATAGGCAAGTGTCGGGTAGTGGCATGAAGTGGGGGCTACTTGAATCAATGTGGGTGAGTGGATTGGTAGTCAAAGAAAGCTGATTCTTAGGAGTGGCGTGAAGGATTTTGTTGGGCTGTTGTTGAATAAAGGGGTATGCATGGTTGTCAATGGAGGCTGAAGTGGGGTTCTTTTTCTTCGGTGGCTACTTGATTGGAGAGACTGCTGCATGTCTTGAATAAAATGGAGGCAGCCTTTTGTTTTTTTCTTGGATGCTAGCTGTGGAATGAAGGTTTCTTTGTCTTGTAGTGATAGTTGTTTTGGAGTGGAGAATGAGCTGTACATGGGCTGAAATAATTAAAAGATGGGGGCTGATGTCGATCTTTGATTGGTTGGAATGGATTTTTCAAGGTCAACATTGACAGTGCATAAAAACTAAACGGTGATGATTTAAGAGCTCAAATTTTATTAGTATTGTTGTCTTTGAGTTAGCTTCAATATGAGACTTGAATCATGAGATTTTTCCATCTAAGTCAAAAGTTATGATCAAAACATCGTCGATAGGTCATTCTAACGCTCCAAAATCTGATGCAAATTTCAGGAATTCATTTCTCCTTAATTCTAGCTCAGAAAAATCTACAATTGGTCCCAAAAAATTCTTCGATGAGTCAAGAATTTAAGTATGAAAAGTCAAAATTTTTTAATAAACCAATCTCGAGATAAAAATCTCACAATAACTAGAGGTCAAGTCTTCCAGAAACTCAAAAACAGTGCAATTCGAGTCTATTTGTTTCATTTATGCATTTTACATCAACGAACCTCAAATAATGCTAAAACATGATAAACCAACCAAGATGAACATAAAATGAATGTAGATGACTCTGAGTTAAGTCCCAAACATATATAAAAATATGAGTATATCAATAAGTTGACAAATGGCTCAGGCTTCAAGTTTCACTCAAAATGTAAGAAGATTTCTCTAACTAGTTTGTGTTTCGCAGATGATCTAATCCTCCTTAGCAAGGCGCATGTTCCCTCAGTTACCCTACTAATCAATACTCTTAACTCTTTCAAGGACATGTCGGGGGCTGACTATAAATTTTCGAAAGAGCTACATTATCCTTTCAAAGAGTGCTGGTCATTTAGCAAATGCTCTACAAGCAGTCACCGGAATGGAAATAAAGGAGCCTCCTCTCCTTTATTTAAGTATTCCAATCTCTTCTAGAAGACTCAGGTACTGTGAATGCTTCCCACTAATTGAAAAAATATAGAAAAGATTAGGTTCCTGGACAAATAGAGCTCTTTCCTATGGAGGGAAGCTTCAGTTATTAAAATCAGTCATTTCCTTAATGCATAATTACTGGTGCTCCTATCTTTTTCTTTCCAAAGGAATTATCAAAACAATTGAAAAGATGATGAAGCAATTCCTATGGGGGAAAAGGGATGGTGAACATGGGAAAGCAAAGGTCAATTGGAAGAGTATTTGTCAACCTAAAGCAGAAGGGGGATTAGGGCTGGAGTCAATTTCCAAAAAGAATCACCTACTCATGACTAAAAGGACTTGGAGAATTTTCAGTGATAAGCAATCTATGTGGATAAGATGGATTCATGTTTACTTACTGAAGGAGAGGAGTTTTTGGGATTTGTCTTCCAAAAATAGTTATACTTGGTTTTTCAATCAACTTCTGAAAATGAGGGAGGATGTACAACAGCATATGTCCTATCGAGTGGGAGATGGGGAAAGATCATTTCTGTGGCATGATAATTGGACTGGACAAGGTGCTTTGATCCACAACCCATTGGCAAGAAACTTACTGGAAAGATTTCCCAGGAATACCAAGCTTAAGGAAATCTTAGCAAAAGGTAGATGGCTACTATCCATGGATGAAATCATATTATTATCCATCCCACAGTTCTGTAGGCCTGGAGAAAAGGATACTTTCTTATGGAAGGGGATTCCAGTCTCAGACATCACAATGCAGGAAGCCAAGAAAATGATGGTGGGGACATTGAATCAAGTTGATTGGTATTCTATGGTTTGGAACAAGTTTCTGAGACCTAAGAATAGTTTCCTGTTATGGATGGTCATGCTGAATAGAATGAGTACTATGGACAGGCTTCAGTTCCTAAACTACTCAAGGATGTGCATTCTTTGTAATCAAATGGAAGAGACTAGGGATCATATCTTTTTTTAGTGTGACTACTCTACAGAAATCTAGACAAAGATTCATAGACTGAGTACTGAAGTCCATCTACCGAATAGACTTCATGAGCTACTACTGGAGTTGCCCCACCTATCTGTCTCTAAATTTGACAGAATAGTAATCCTCATTTCAGTGGCTACTTGCTCTCAAGAAATTTGGAAGGAACGAAACCTATGAAGGTTCCGACGGAAGACAACTCCCCTATCTCCTACTCTAGAGCTTATCATAATAAGCATCAGAGAGCAATTGATCTCAACCCAGCTGCACTCCAGATGTAGTAGGGGACTAGCTCTCACCTGGAGAGTCTAGTCTCCAACAAGGCAGACCACATATTAAATCTACAGAGTAAGTTTCGAAACTAAACTATCAGTAATCAAGTTGTCCCCACGGAACTAAACTATCAGTAATCAAGTTGTCCTCACCTCCACCTCAGACCGATGTAGAGCTATAAGAAGATGACAAAAGCGGAAGAAATTTACAAACAGGGAAGTTTCTTCTTACCTCAGTGAGTTTCCACAGCGCATCTTGCCCCATCTTTCTCCCTTCCGGCATACTTGCAAAATCACCAAACATCGTCAACTCTGAGTAGTGTCTCTAGTCCCGAAGTCTTACACTCTTTAGGACCTACCGTTGGAACTATTCTCAGTGTGCGGTAGAAGAAGGAGCTCGGGAAAGCACCAATAGCTTCATCAGCTAGCCCGCTCCCCTATCTTGCCAAATCAAGTAGCTTCTGGATAAGTCGTGAAAGCATCGATTAGTTATGCCCTAATTGGATTTCATACCCTTCATCTAAAGCATAACCGTTTCGATTGTCTCTTTAAGCCCTTTGCTTTATCGTTTTTGTTGAATCAAAAACGCAGCCGTGAGTTGTGTTTAAAGTGTTTGGCATTATTACCAAGGTTTGGCAGACCATGTATCATTCATATGTATTTAATACCATTTTAAATTTTTTAAAAAAAGACCATTTGGACTTTTAAACCATAAGATAAACACCAAACATCAAAAGTTGCTCCAATATAGGGGCAACATCAGTCACTATTTTCGATTCCAATTTTCAATGTAATAAAGTCAAAATTAAGTCTAAGTCTCATTTTTAATTATATGTTTTAAGTTTCATCTTCAATTAGAATCATCCAATTGGAAGGTCTATAGGCTAATTTATGGCTAAAACAATGGCTTAGGGGAACTGAGAACCTAAGAGAAAATTTCACTAAACGTTACTCTCTCTTGTCATATTCAACCAATTCCATGCAAAGTAACACCAAGACATCATTCCAGAAATCATTCCATATCCAAATCAATCTTTGTACATATTCAAATATGTACACATACAAAAATTAACTAAGTGTAGTCCCAAACCTTGAAATTTGTCAATTGGCTCTTCATCTAGTGCTCTTCCTTCTCTTCCCCTTTAGTATTGCTTGATTCACCAACTAGAGCACCACAAATACATATTCCAATCCCATATCCAACCTTATAATTCTAGCTCTTTATGAGCAAAGCAAGAAAGACAAAGGTGAGAAGAAAAATTACAAACTTTTACCTTGATTTTCACCTAGGATTAGCTTGATTCCTTATGCAAAATGATGTGATTAAGGAGATAGAATGGAGAGGAGATGTAAAGAGAAAATTTTGGAGATAAAAACCTTACATACACCCTCTCCCCTCTCTTCTGCTCCCTTTTTCATGAAGTTTCTAGTCTTAGACACATGTTTCAATCCCATTACACCATATGTTGATTTTTGGCAAAATTACACTTTTGGTCCTTCTTCTTCCTTTGGTTCCCACATTGACACATAAAATCATCAATTAGTTTCATTCTAGTCCATCTTTCACATATAATTATTAATGTCCATGTCTAAATGAAGAAATTACCAATTTACCTCTAACTACCGTTATGTCCCTTATTAGGCTTAGATACACTCAATTCTTTATGTTCACTTTTTAATACACCCTAAATATATTATTATGTTCTAGGGTATATATTGGGGCCTTACAATTTAACTTTATCTCATACAAATTGACTCTTTTCTATTCATTCACAAAACCTTGCCTTATACAACCTTTCTGTTAGTTTATGTGAATGATATTTTGATTACTAATTTTTCTTCCTCCTCTAAATCTTTAAGTCGTTATCTTAACTCTACTTTTTCTATAAAAGACTTGAGTACTATTCATCACTTCCTTGGAGTTGAAGTTAAAGCTACATCTTTTGGATTACTTATACATCAAAGACCTTCTCATTCAAACAAACCTTGAAAATTCTAAACGTGTCTTTACCACGATCACCCTCACCTTTCCCCTCTCCAAAAAACATGGCATTCCTCTTTTTGATCCCACTGATTATCGTAATATTGCTAGTTCCCTTCAATACCTCTTTTACTCGTCTTGACATCCAATTTTTAGTCAACAAAGTTACTCAACTCTTACATTCTTCTACCGACACTCATCAGTCAACTGTTAAAAGAATTTTGCGGTATCTTTATTCCACCACTTCTTTTGGCATTCATTTCATTAAACCACCCTCACTCTCCTTTCAATCCTACTATAATGTTGACTAGACTACTTGTCCTGATGATCGCCACTTCATGTCTGGATATTGCCTATATCTAAAACCAAATCTCATTTCCTGTAATGCAAAAACATAACCCACAATTGTAAGATATAGTATTGAGACTGAATATCAAAACATTCTTCTCGCTGCTGCAAAACTTTGTTGGCTCACATCACTTCTTTGTGATCATGGTATTTCTCACTTATATGCTACTCTTTTGTATGATAATTTTGACGCTACCTTCTTAGCTACAAATTTGATGACTCGTGTTCACACAAAATATATTGAAATTGACATTTACTTTGATCATGATTTGGTTGCTACAAAAGTCATATTCATATATCATATTTCATCCTCTGATCATTGATATTATGACAAAGGCTTTATCTTTTTCAATATTTCAATGACTTTGAGACAAACTCATGATTACACTCATTTCGACCTTAAGGAGAGTCGATAATACATGTTAATCACATTGCATGATTTGGCAACCCAATTAGGTATTGATCACCACACACTATATAAAAAAATCGAGTTCTGCGGTTAAGGTAATGACTTCAGGCATAGTCAGCTCCTATAGTGTGACGGGCAATGTGTATAAGGTCCGAGAACGAGTTCACCGCCGTATGGTTGATTGGCAATTACTAGCGATTCCGGCTTCATGCAGGCGAGTTGTAACCTTCCTATTCAAAGATCAGCCCTTTGTCTTTGTATTTTCACATCGAGAATTCTTTGTAAGACTTACTTTTGAACCCACTTCAAGTTAGGATGATTAATCAACAAATCTTGGGGCACCCGGTCTAGTTTTCTTATATTAACTTCCATATTTAAATTGAGGGCTTGTACCTTATATTATAATGATCTTATCAACTGTTGGGCGTAAAGCATCTGTAGTTGGCTTCTTAAGTTCGCTGTCAAATCCTAGGCTCAACCCTGGACAAGTGGTGGAAACTGTTGACCCACACCCAAGCTCCATAGCTTTAGGTCCGCTATCCTGCACATGATTTTTCTACCTCCAGAGGGAAAGGTCTTTTCTTTTTTGGCTGGTTGTGGGCGTAAGTCTTTTTGAAATAACTCCAATGAAAAGAAAAAAGAAGGCATTAAAAGACCCTCCCAGTCTTACCTTAGAAGCTCATTTTCTTTTGTTTCCCTGAATAAACTAGAAGTTACTAAGGAACCATGCAAAACACTAAATAGGGAGTCGTCGAACTTTTAGCCCCTTATTACTGTGGAGGAAAAATCAGACTATTCGGAGGAGCTGGAGTGGGTAAAACAGTCTTAATTATGATTTTATTAGCCCTTATAAAAGAAAAGGAAAAATGATTCTTGAGAATCTCTTGTATGCTCATGTCACATCGAGGTACGACAGAAGGAAAAACTGCAAAATCCGATCCAATTTATCAAACCTATCACTAAAATAGCCCTAGAGGGGAATAGGACTAAGCGGAGCCAAAAGGGTTTTCCATGAGGGGATACTTATTTCTTAGAATTTGGTACCAGGTCTTATGTGAATTGTGAAATATGTTTTTTGTTTTTTGTTGCAACACTTTCTTAAACAAGTTTCCTAGTTACTCTTCGGAACGGAGTGGAGGAAGGGACCTGTAACCCAAGTCAATTCACGTGGTTTTTTAAAGCTACTAGTGAGATACACATGAAATATGTGTAAAATCATCATTAGAACCATCATACTTGCCAACCATCAATGAACTGGTCAGATTAACCAACCAAAATTAGCCTAAGTTATTATGTATTAACATAAGCAAAAGCCTCAGTAATGGTCGGACGATAGTAAAAAGTCATAGCAAATCTCATAGCTACTTATACTAAAAAAAATAAACGTAATTCCTCCTAAACAATAAAATATGTTGACATGAGGAGGAACATATTTACTAGTTATATCATCTACAATCACCTAAATCTCGAGACGTTCTTCGAACCAATCATAGACTTTATTGAGATAGGTAAACTAAAGGGACTCCCCCTCTGAGAATCGTATATGAGAAATTCATCTCGTACAGCTCAAACAGAAAAACCAAAATATTAGTTGAAACAGATGTGTGTGGAATATAAATTTCTTAATCGTATGATTCAACAATCATTTTTGAAGATAAAAAAAAAGAAAAATATGCAAACTCCTCCTTGTGATTATAATGCCAAAATATTAAGTTAGCTAATTCATCTCTTGATGTTGGTTATTACAAGCCTTTTGAATCTTCGATTTACCCATTTTGCTTTTCTTGATTTGGTATTATTTTTATTTGTATGGAATACAATGGAATAAAGTTGTACTGTTTTTTTCTTTATTGTCTTTATTATTGATTGATAGGAATTTTCTTGTTAAGATCCTATAAATCGATTGAAACCTCATATTCATACTAGAAACACGATGATTCAATAAAACCTTTAAGATAAGTCCAAGGATTCTGTGAGTAAGAATTATTGTATCCTCACCTATTCAATGAATAAATATAATAACTAAAAAGCAAAAGAAAGGTTTGTCTTTTGATCAAAATAAGCATAGACAAAAAGTTTGAAAGAAGAAAAATCTTTCAATTTATACCTTCTAACACTTTGAAATTTTTGAAAGTTCAATCGCGGGAACTGAATATTTAATATGAATTATAGTTCTAATACTTCGTGATCCATTTCATATATTCCGTGCTCCAAATACTAGAATAAACATTTGACAAGATAAAAAATCATCTTTACCAAGATAAGATGACAGACCCATTCTCTGTAAATCTAATTCATTGAAATTACATTCAGTAAAACTAAAGAATTATAAATTTCCAAAATAATAGATAGGAATATTGCAAATAGAGCCATTGCAACCCCCATCAAAAGGGTAGTTCCCCATCCAAGAGCTACTTTACCATATTGCAAATTCAAGAGTTTCAATAAATCCCCCACAATAGTTTGTCTTAGACCAAATCTAGAACTCCCTTCAACACTTTGTATAGCCATAAATCCTATTTTGCATTAATTAAGATTTGTTGACTTTGTATACCATTATGTTGTAAATAAAAGATCGTATTATAAATCCATTTGGTCTTGAAATTTTATAATAATGGAAATAATGGAAACAGCAACCCTAGTCATCATCTCTATATCTGGTTTACTTGTAAGTTTTAGTGGGTATGCCTTATATACTGCTTTTGGGCAACCTTCTCTACAACTAAAAGATCCATTCAAGGAACACGGGGACTAGTTGAAGTAATCAGTCTCCCAATGGTGGGAGGCTCATTACTTCAATTAAGGTAATGAAAAATCATTTCATCTTTTTAGTTGGAACTTTGGGTGGTTCGCAAAAAAAAATTCCTAAAGTGGAAACTAAGAGGAATGTATAAACCAATGCTTCCATAGATTCAATCGTGGTTTACAATTATAGCTTCCTTATCTGTTTATTGGGGATTGCTTCCTTGAAAAAAATGAAAATATAAAATAAATAAAAAAGAGCAAGATTAAAAAAAAGACGGCGATTTAAATCAAGATATTTCCGGTGCCCTTATATCAAATTCTAAAGTGTCAAATTCTAAAAATAAAATAAAAATAAAATAGAGGTAAAAAGTAAGAGATCAATGTTGTATCAGACTAATTGTCTTCTTGTAGTTAGATCTCCAATATTTTGGAATGCTCCAAATTCTATTTGAGCATCTAATCTGGATCCATACCAACTGTTGTGTTATATGTCTCATTTCAAGACTCATCGACTATAATTTTTTCATTATATTGACTTCCCTTTTATTGCGATATCGATATAGTAATAGTCTAAATCTATATTATTATTATTATTATATTATTATTATTATTATTATTATTATTATTATTACTATTACTATATAATTTTCTATATAATATAAAATAAATCTAAAATATATAAAATAGAAAAATAAATATATAAGAAAATATAAGATTATGAAAAAAATAAGAATATATAAGATTATAAAATAATATTGTCTTATATAATCTTATATAATTATATAACTAAGATTGTCTGTTTGATAATATTCTATTTTCACCCTTTCAACATAATTTGGATTTTCTCTATAAAAAAGAAATTCGATTATTTTTTATGAACCAAATAACCGCAAGGGGCCGGTTACAAACAACAAACAATAGAATAATGAAGAATGAAAACGATACAATTTTGATATTTCAATTTTAGTTTTATTCTTTGCGACTCTAAATATTGGAATCGACCATTTCGATATATAAAAAGCAATCAATTTGAAAATGTTCTAAGAAAGGAGATGTCACAATATTTTTTTATATATGTCGAAGTGATGGCAAAGAAAGAATCTCTTTTACATATCCACCCAGTTTATCAACTTTTTTGAAAATGATACCCAAAAAATGTCCCTATTCAAAACAGAAAAAATCTCCTCTAATGAGTTGTGTAATCATTGAAATTTTGATAATAACCAAAAAATAAAAACCTATGTAATGAGTTTATAACCAGAGTCAAAACTCTAAATAAAGGAAATGTAGAGGTACCCAAATTGGATCAGTGATCGATTTCTAGGTTTCGTCTAAACCTAATTGATTACTTCCAATTATGTAAATCAATAGTTCAAACTGCACTCAAAGGTAGGAAATTTCCTATTTTTATAGGAAATTTCACCTCTACTGTCAATAGGTTTGGCGAGGGCATTTATAACACGACCCAAATAAGCCTAATTCTCTAGTATCTGAGCAATTCTTCCTTTTGCTTTTACAGAACTTCCCTTCCGTCATTCCTCAAGTTCCATATGTTTGGTTTGATCCTGTAGAATCGAACTCATTTTCTCATTAAGCAAAGGGTGCAAATACAAATATTACGCAAATATAACTATAGCTGTTTATATATAGTCTAGCCACCCCCCTTTTTTAATTCGAGTTTTATTCTAGACAACCCATGTTGTGCTTTATTAAAATTTTTATATTCAAATAAGATATTCTGCTGGGCCCCGTTTTCGAAGCCCAATGATCGGACCGAAGACGAAAACATAAGCAAATTTCCAAGTTCCTTAACCTGGAAACCATCAAGGAGAAATTTCTCCTT
>JANVCQ010052957.1:0-10724 GCA_025531925.1 Erythroxylum plowmanianum
TGAGTTGAGATTTGAGAGTTTAATGAAATCATTTTGGTAGCTGAATGGTTATGCTCAGGACATTCCAAGTTTGTATAATGCAAAATTTCAAGTCTTCCATAAAGGAAAAATTCGTGTTTTGACTTTAGGGAAAAATCTAGATTAATCTAGGATGAATTTGACAAGTTGTCTTTATGAAAATTATAGCTTGTCTTTCTAGCTTTCCAACGCTATAAAGTATGAAATTTTTCGATATTGGAGTCAAAAGTTATGGTCCTTATAAGTGGAGGTGCTTAGAAGTATAGGACGTATCGTCTAGTGATAACGTGTTGTCTGGTGAGGATGCATCGTCTGGTGAGGATGCATTATCTATTGAGGACATATCATCTGGTGATGAGTCTAGTGAGGACGCTTCATCTAGTGAGGATGTATCATCTAGCGAGGACGCTTCATCTAGTGAGGACATATCATCTCGGGAGGACGCTTCTTCTGGTGAGGACGCTTCATCAGGTGAGGACGTGTCGTCTGGTGAGGACGCTTTGTCTGGTGATGACATATCGTCTAGTGACATCATATCGTCTGGTGATGATGTCTTATCATCTGGTGCACTATTCATCTGATCCTTTCTTCTAGTCCCATTTTTGACCCTACAGATGATAGAATTTGTCTTCAAGATCTTTATGAAGGTTGTAGATCTTTAATTCCTCTTTCAAACCAACCAAAGAACACCCTAATTCAATATATCTAGGGAAAGTAATGACAATTTTCCCAATTCATTTGACCCTTCATCTGATTTCATTTGACCCTGTCGTCTAGTCCAATTTTGACCCTTTAGATGACAAAATCTCGCTTTAAAGTCTTCATGGAAGATGTATTGAAGTCCTCTTTCGAACTCTTCAAGAATGACCTTGATCTGATATCCCTAGAGCAAGTTATGCCTTTTGTCCTGAAATAGGTTCAATATGGTTGAAGACAGAACCTTATTTGATTCCTTCAGCCAAATCTTTGCTATCCGACCTCTAAACGAAGTGATCCTTGAGACAATAGATTCCTCACACATTGTGCTATCTCTCCACAAAAATTGGCAGCATTCTGAATTGATTAGAAAAAAAGTTTTGAGAATAGTATGAATTGGTGTTATTTTACTGAGCATACTTCAGCATTTTGAATATATCTGGATCTGTAGGGTTCTAATTGAGATGATTTTCAATGTAGAGTAAACTAGAGATGTAGGCTTACAAATTATATGAGAGGTCAAATTCTGATTCAACCTCTAAGATGTTCAACATCTAGATGGAAGTTGAGCATAGAATATTTTCTTCAGTATAAGAATGATTCGGAAAATAGGACCCGATGCTTATGATATCAGAGAATAAAGATGAACCGAGGATGACTAATGAGAGTTAATTGGAATAACCACACATGGTAAAAAGCACACATTTTATGACTCCGAATGTTGATCTTCGAAAGCGGGGTCCAACAGTTGTGATATTAGAGCAAGAGTTAGGTTTCGGAATCGATGCCCAACATTGAGTTTTATGTATCATCTTGAGTTGATAATTTCTATTACTTACACTTATCTGCGCACTTAACAAACTCATCAAAACAATTCACACACTTCTATGATTATTATTATTTGATTGTCATCAAAGTTAATAAAAGAAGTGAAGTCTTCTTGACTTAACAATTGTATCCTCAACCAATCCGATCTACCACTTGTTCTCCTTAGACAACTTGGTTAACAAGATCCTTTGGTAGGAAAGAAGAATAAATATTTTAGAGGTTTTCCTTTTATGATCAACTAGTTAAAAGAACCAAAATGAGACCCTCTCATTCCTAATTTTAGCTACATCATGAAAGAAAGGAGGGGGGAGGAAGTGCAACCAATGCACCACTTAATTCTTTTAATCAAAATGAAAGAGAGGCCAATAAATGAGACATTCTCATTTGTTTAATATGACTAGATGAAAAGACAAAAAAATAAAAATAAGACACTCTCATTTTTGGTTAAATGATGAAAGAAGGGAGAGAGAGCAACAAATGCACCTCTTACTTCTTTAATCAAATGAATGTTAAAAGGTTTATATGTTTTTCTACATGCCAACATAAAATGACATCCATTAAACCATTTAATGATAAAACCATTAAACCATTTAATGAGGACACCATTAAGCCATTTAATCATGATAAAGTACGACAAAAACCCACCTCATATTTAACAATTCAATACTAAATGTGTAGCTGTCCATTTGGCTATATAAAACCGAAATCTACATCTTATAGATTTCAGTTTTGCCCTCCTTTTGTCTTTACAAATATTGTTTCAATTTAATTAATCTAATTAATCAAATCAAACTAAAATTTAGCCCAATATTATATTTTTATTTTCAGCTTCTAATTAACAATTAATTAGTGTAAGCCCACATTTAATCATAGGCTCAAAACCTAATTTAATTAACTCTTAATTAAATTGTTCCAGTATTATTATTCCAAATCTAATTCGGTCCTTTCTCTTTTTATTTTCTTTCCAGTAACTTTTATTTATTTTTCTTACTTTGCTTGATAACCTTTCCTAGAAGCCAAGTAGAGAATCTACTTGGACTTATATAATTCAAGCTCCAACAAAACCATAATTAATTTAATCTCATTAGAATTAATTCCAACTTATTAACCAAACGTCTTTCCACTAAATACAATTAGCTGAACTCTTGAATTACTAAATATTATGAGAACACGTGTTTCAAATTAGATGTCGAATTGTAAACTCTATTATTAACCATATTATAGCCATCCGTATAATAAAAGGTAAAATTATCATTTTGTCATTATTTTGGATTTTCCTTCTAGATCTCCCGCATCACTCTATATGGTGATTAACACACAAGATCTCATATTTGTGTTAAGACTTGATGGGTAACTATTCCATCAGACTACTGGCGTTAGTTTAATCACCAATCTCCATAAAACATCTAAAAATGATAATATCACTATAAACTATTTATGTGAGTGAATGATCCCTAATACATGTTTCAATTAATAATTCCAATATGTAGATACTAGATTGATACTCTATAAAAATCCATTCCGATCATATCAAGAATTATAATGAAACACACATGAGTACACCACTCATCAAGATTATGATTTGTAATAAAAGAATGCTAAAGTTTATGTTTTAAGATTAAAGAAATGACCTACTTTATTCTTTAAAAGCATACATGATTCCAGATTCATTTAATAATGTCATTATCGATAGTTAACTCTATCACAACATGAAACTCATCATTCCCTTGAAGTAAACTCCTTTACTTATATAGAGATAAATCGCAACACTACAGTCTAAACTATAATCAAGTGACCAACTTGATTATTCAACTGTGAATCAACTAATTTAGATTCTAATAATATACATGTTTCCCATACATCTTCATGTACATGTATATTACTTAAAAAAGAATCTCGGTACCTTATGACTAGTTATATTATGTTCATACAAATAAAACTAAACTCTTTTGTTTTACTAATAATAAATATTTTCATTACAAAAAAATAACTGGAAGAAGATTAAGTTATATGTTAATACACTTGCTTTCTAGGGCACTATATTTATATAGCCCCAACAATCTCCCACTTACCCTAAAGTAAGTTTGACGTATCCCTCATTTCCATCCCTTCTAGGTGACCCTCAAAACTCTTTTGAGGCATTATCTTTGTAAATGGATCAACAAAGTTTTGATCTGTGGGAATCTTTACCACATTCACCTCACTATATTGTATTATCTCCCATATGAGATGATACTTTCTCTCAATGTGTTTGGCAACTTTATAGTTCCGAGGTTCTTTAGAATTTTCCACTACCCCACCATTATCACAATAAACTGTAATGGGCTTTTCTGCCTCTAGAACTACCTCCAAATCATTTAGGAACTTGAGGAGCCAGACTGCTTCTTTTGCTACTTCACAAGTAGCAACATACTCAAACTCTATAGTTGAATCAGCAACGCAAGATTGCTTGACACTCTTCCAGACTATAGCTCCACCTCCCAAAATAAATATAGAACCAAATGTTAATTTCCTTGAATCAACATCTTATTGGAAATCAAAATCTGTATATCTTGTCAGAATAAGGTTACTTCTAGAGTAAACAAGCATTAATTTCTTCATCTTACAAAGATACTTCAGTATGCACTTAACTGCAGTCTAATGCTCCATTCCTGGACTGGACTGAAATCTACTTATCGATCCCAATGCGTAATAGATATTCGGTCTAATGCAAAGCATAGCATATATTAAACTTCCCTACCGAAGCATATGGAATGTTGTGCATGCATTCGAGCTCCTTTTAGGTCTTAGGTGCTTGCTCCTTTAAAAGTTTGATTCTATGTCTAATAGGTGTGAAAACCCTCTTGGAATCCTGTATGGCAAAATTATTGAGCATGTTCTCAATGTAGGGTTAATTGAGACAAGACTATCTGTTTATTCTTACGATCCCTTATAAACTTGATCCCTAGAACATAGTTAGCCTCTCCTAAACGCTTATTAAGAACTATTCATTTAGTCATCCTTTGACTGTAGATAACATTTCTACATCATTCCCAATGAGCAGAATGTCATCGACATACAGAATTAGGAAAATAACCTTACCTTCTTGTATCCTTTTATAGACATAAGGCTCATCTAGGTTTTGTATGAACCTATAAGTTTTGATAGACTTATCAAACCTAATGTTCTAAGATCTAGATGTTTGCTTAAGTTCATAAATGGACCTCTACAATTTGCATGCCTGGCTTAACGAATCCTTCTGGTCTGGCCATATAAATGGTCTCCTCAAGATTCCTATTAAGAA
Organism: Erythroxylum plowmanianum; assembly: GCA_025531925.1. Classification (NCBI taxonomy): domain Eukaryota; kingdom Viridiplantae; phylum Streptophyta; class Magnoliopsida; order Malpighiales; family Erythroxylaceae; genus Erythroxylum; species Erythroxylum plowmanianum. Next base: position 4,826 of record JANVCQ010052957.1, read on the forward strand.
ATATGGTCTTGACGTCTATGTGCCATATTTCATAATCAAAATAGGCTGCTATAGCTAAAAGAATTTTGATGGACTTAAGTATGGCAATTGGAGAAAAAGTATCCCCATAGTCTATACCTTCTTTTTTAGTATAGTCTTTAGCTACCAATCTACCTTTAAAAGTCTCTACCTTTCCATCTGATCCTCTTTTCCTTTTGAAGATCCATTTACACCCTATTGCTTTTACATCTGGTGATAAATCTACAAGGATCTAGACTTCATTGATGTACATGGAATCTATTTCCAATTCCATCTCCTTGAGCCATTTTCCTACATCAACATCATTAATAGCCTGTGTACAAGTAATGAGATCTATTTCTTCTTAGTCCAAGATGGCAATTATGCCTTCTCCTAGACCTAGATACCTATTTGGCCGTCTCACAACCCTCCCACTACGTCTAGGCACTACTTGATATTCAGGTTGCTCTTCTGGTTCAACTCTTGAATCCATTTCGACATTTTGTTCTGCTATATCCAAATCAGCTCTTAGTTTGGATGAAATAGCTAACTCCTTTAGTACTACTTCACTTCTTCTTTTGTGATTTCTTAAAAATTCTTTCTGCAAGAAGGTCGCATTTGTTGACACAAATATCTTCCTATCCTAAGGACTATAAAAATAATACCCTCGTACACCCATAGGATATCCTACAAACAAACATACTTTTGACTTTGGTTCTATCTTTGTGGATTCAGGCCTTAAGACATGGGCTGGGCAACCCCAAGTCCTTAAGTGTCATAATGAAGGAACTCGGCCAGGATATAACTCCCTAGGTGTTTTAGGCACCAATTTGGATAGAGCAAAGTTAAGAAGATAAGTTACCGTTTATATGGCATATCCCTAGAACGATTTTGGAAGGCTAACGTAGGACATCACTGATCTTATCATTTCCAATAGAGTCTTATTCCTCCTCTTAGCTACACCATTCTGTTGAGGTGTTTGAGGAATTGACAAGTTGGAAACAATTTCATGGTCAATTAGAAATTGTTGGAACTCTTCAGATAAGTACTCACCACCTCAATCTGATCAAAGTTGTTTTAATGACTTGCCTAGCTACTTCTCATTTTCAGCTTTGAATTCTTTAACCCTTTCAACGGACTCACTCTTTTATGCATCAAATACAAATAGCCATGTCTAGAGTAATCAACTATAAAGGTTATGAAGTATTCATAACCTCCTCTAGCTTGTACATTAATGGGCTCACACACATCATTGTGTACTAGGTCCAACGTGGATTCAGATCTGTTTCCTTTAGAAGGAAATGAGGCTTTAGTCATTTTCCCTTCAATACGAGATTCACAGGTGGGTAACGGATCATTATCCAAGCCCGTAAGGATCCCATCCTTCACTAACCTATCAAGTCTTTTCTGATTGGCATAACTCATTCTTAAGTGCCACAGATATTTTGAATTAATGCTAGAGTCATTAGTTTGTTTTAGTTTTATTAATTCTGTGGTGTTTAGTGAGCCTGTCATAGGTTCCATAAAGAACAATCCCTGTTTAATTATCATATTACAAATAAAATCCGTATTCTCATATATTGAAACAACATTTTGAAAATATAAGGAATAACTAGATTTTATTAAACCAAAAATAGAAATCATGTTCATTACAATCATTGGGATGTAATATACATCCTCTAAATATAACCTTTGACCACTAGGAAAGTCTAAGATAACTACTCCCACTGATTCTGCCGAAACATAGGATCCATCTGCTATCTTGACTTGAAACTGACCTTTAGGTAATGTTTTTCTTTACTGGAACCCTGCAAAGAATTGCAAACATGGTCAGTGGCTCGTAAATCTAATATCCAAGAATTAAATGAACTTGCCACATTTCTAGTTCCTAACAAACTTAGGAAACCCATACCTTGTTTGCTTTTGAGGGACTCAAGGTATACTGCACAGTTTCATTTTCAGTGGCCCTTCTTACAATAGTGGAAATACTTTCTCTTGGTGTCCTCTTTGGCTTTCTTTTTCATAGGTTGGACCTTGACCCCTTTTTGAGCCTTCTTTTTCATTAGACCCTTCTTCTTTTGCTTGCCCTTACCTTTGGGCTTAGAAAAAGATGCTACATTAGCTTCGAGCCCATTAGCCTTAATAATTAATATCCCCTCCGTGCTCTGGAGTGTATTCATCAACTCACTCAAGGTGTAATCCATGGTGTTGAGTTCATAGTCCAACTTAAACTACTAAAAAAAAGAGTTTAAGCTATTGAAGATTATGATCATTTGCATTTATGCATTCATGTATGCCCCAAGCATCTCAGTCTAAGTAACCATACAGGTTACCTTAACCATGTAATCCCGCACCAGTTTACCAGGCTTTTATCTAAGAGTGTGAAAGGTTTAGATAACTTTCACCTTTGCAGACCTGGTCCTTACACCAAACATCTCATATAGGTGATGGACCATTGCACCGACATTTTTCATGCCTACAAGCTGCTTTTGCAACATTGTGCTAACAGAAGCCAAAATATAGTACTTGGTAGTCTTATCAGCATTCTGCCATCGCTCATATTATTGGACTTGCTCAGAAGTTGACTTGTCACCCGGAGGTGCAGGCTCATTGTCCGTTAATACCCATAAACTTTGTTAATATTGGATAACGATGTCGAGGTTTTGTCTCCATTCATTAAATTTCTCTATGTTTTCCAATTTGTTATTAGTCAAGAGCATTATGAGTGGATTCATATTATGGTGATTATGTCTAAAAATATAAATTATTAAAGAATAAGCATACTAGTCAACAATATTGGAATTTTGTATAAAATCAGGATGCATGTATGCATGATGATAGATTTAACAAAAATTAAAAAATTAAAACTTTATATGACAATTATTTTTCTGATCTATAACTAACTAAGTGACGATGGACCATTTTATCAATTAAAAGAAAAACTGGGACCCTTGCACTAAAAAAGCTACCAAGCATCTTCATGCCTAACTTTTTAAGAAGCGCCATAATTTGGTCCATACATTTATCAATAGAGCTACGATGGGCAGGTTAAATACGTTGACTGTGCAACCATTTGATTCATCCACTAAAGGTACTTGCAAACTATGCCTCGATGGGATGTCACATTTGCTACCAATGAGTTGACTTATCCTTTAGGAGACCCAAACCATGCAATATCTAAGATTCATGTCCTCCGGTGGAGAGTAACACTTCACCACATGCAAACGGGGCATTATATGGAGACCATGGACTCTTACATGAGCATCCTCTCCCACTCAATCTTTTTGGTCTTTAAGTTTTAATAAATACCATCTTGTCTATATGCAATTTATTAATCATCTTATATTGTTTCATTATATATCTCATTTATAATGAATGCATGGCAAAGCATAGGGTTGGTAGTTATTCTAAATGGCATACATTCACATAATATCACATATTATTAGCATCCATCCATCTATTCATCTCATGAATTATAAAACTACTTTTGATTGTTCATCCTAGAACATAAATAATTACAAGGCTCTTTGGCCCATAAAAAAATTTCTTAGACTTGGATCTTTCACTTTGAACTCTTCACTCATATGACCCGACCCATTCGATAAAAATATGTAATGGCATTTATTTTACAACATTTTTTGTTTTTCATAAAATTGAAATATGTCAATAGGTAAACAAAAAAACAACACTTGTAAAACTCACAAAACTAAAGTTGTCAAGAGAAACACAAAATTCCAGCACTTGAAAAACTCATAAAATTGAAACTGCCATTACATCATATCATAAACCAAAACCATTACCTATTCTTTTCTTCGATCCATGGCTGCTTCATCTTCAACATTACAGAAATTTGTACATTACAAAATAAAAAAATCAAAAAATAAAGACAAGGAAGAAACATGGCGATGAAAGGCCACCCTCCTTATTACAAACCAAATGAAGAAAATTTACAAGGTAAATCTATATTCTATAGACAACCAAAATAGCAAAACATACACCATATATATTTCTATCACAAAAAAATATACAGCATACATAAATTTTCCAACCCATGCAACATATAGGAATCGAATCATGCATAAAGATGGCTCTGATACCAATTGATGGATCGAAAAAATATATCATATTAGATTTGGCTAAATAGTAGATTTCAAAAACTTTTTCCGAAATCAAAACACTACGAAAGCATAATAACTAAATCAACATGTTTTAATCCATACATGATACGGTAATAGAAAAATAAATAACATAAGAACATGATGAAAATTTTACCGACTTCCTTGCTATAACTTTGACTTCTCGCTATTGTATCCTCTCCTCACTATTGTACCCTCAACCAATTCGATCTACCACTTATTCTCCTTATAAAACTTGGTTAACAAGATCCTTTGGTAGGAAAGGAGAAGAAATATTGTAGAGGTTTTTCTTTATAATCAACTAGTTGAAAGAACCAAAATGATGAAAGAAAGGAGGGGGAGGAAGTGCAACCAATGCACCACTTCATTCTTTTAATCAAAATGAAAAAGAGGCCAATACATAAGACATTCTCATTTGTTTAATATGGCTAGATGAAAAGGAAAAAAAAATAAGACACTCTCATTTTCGGTTAAATGATGAAAGAAGGGAGAGAGAGCAATAAATGCACTACTTCCTTCTTTAATCAAATGAATGCTAAAAGGTTTATATGTTTTTCTACATGCCAACATTATATGAGAACCATTAAACCATTTAATGATAAGACCATCAAATCATTTAATAAGGACACCATTTAACCATTTACTGATGATGAAGCATGATAAAAACCCACCTTATATTTAGCAATTCAATGCTAAATGTGCAGTTGTCTATTTAGCTATATAAAATCAAAATCTACATCATTGTGGATTTCGGTTTTGCCCTCCTTTTGTCTTTACCAATATTGTTTCAATTTAATTAATCTAATTAATCAAATCAAACCAAAATCTAGCCCAATATTAAATATTCACTTTAGGCTTCTAATTAACAATTAATTAGTTAAGCCCAACATTTAATCATAGGCTTAAAACCTAATTTAATTAACTCTTAATTAAATTATTCATGTATTATTATTCCGAATCTAATTTGGTCCTTTCTTTTTTTATTTTCTTTCCGGTAACCTCTATTTATTTTTCTTACTTTGTTTGATAACCTTTTGTAGAATCTAAGCAGGGAATCTAATTGGATTTTTATAATTCAAGCTCCAATAAGCCCGTAATTAATTTAATTTCATTAGAATTAATTCCAACTTATTAACCAAATGCCATTCCACTAAAGACAATTAGCTGAACTCTTGAATTACTAAATATTATGAGAACATATGTTTCAAAATAAATGTCCAATTGCAAACTCTATTATGAACTATATTATAGCCATCTGTACAATAAAGTGTAAATTTACCGTTTTGTCCTTATTTTGGTTTTTCCTTCTAGATCTTTCGTTTCACTCTATATGGTGATTAACACATAAGATCTCATCTTGGTGTTAAGATTTGATGGGTAGCTAGTCCATCACACTACTGGCGTTAGTTTAATCACCAATCTCTGTAAAACATCTAGAAGTGATGATATCACTATAAACTATTTATGTGAGTGAATGATTCCTGATACATGTTTCAATTAATAATTCCAATATGCAGACACTAAATTGATACTCTATAAAAATTCATTTTGATCATATCAAGAATTATAATGAAACACACCTGAGTTCACCCCTCATCAAGATTGTGGTTCGTAATAAAAAAATGCTATAGTGTATATTTTAAGATTAAAGAAACGACCTACTTTAATCTTTAAAAGCATACATGATTTCAGATTTATTTAATAGTTTCATTATCGATAGTCAACTACTATCATGATATGAAACTCATCATTCCCTTGAAGTAAAC
>JANVCQ010052985.1:0-10723 GCA_025531925.1 Erythroxylum plowmanianum
GTCTCATAATTGTATTTCAAAATCTCTGTAAAAGAATGCTCTGTATTTATAGTGAGCCCAATATGGTTAAGGCTTTTGTTCATTAAATGGCTATTATAATTATTGTTGACTGTCTGTAATAACTGAAAATGCTTCCTTTTACCGTGGACTCAAGTTGTCTACTGTTTGCCGCGCGAATGAATGTTTAAAAAAAAAAGTATTTATACTGAGTTCCGTCTGACTGACTGATGTAATACGCCACCCTCGCGGGGCACGAACTCGGATATCACCAACGATGTCGGGTTCGGGTCACGCGGGAGTGGGGTGTTATATGGGACCCGGGCCCAACATGAGGACTAAGTCTACAAGGGTGAAAGCTATCCAAACCTTTCACATTCTTAGACAAAAACTTGGTTAATCGGTACAGGATTACATGCTTAAGGTAATCTCTACTGTCATTGAGGCTGAGATGCTTGGGGATGATATGGATGCAGACACGCAGATTATTATGATCATCATTAGCTTAAACTCTTCTTTTCAGTAGTTTAAGTTAGACTATGAGCTCAACAACAAGGATTACACCTTGAGTGAGTTAATGAATACCCTCCAGAGTATAGAGGAGATATTAAATATCAAGGCTCATAGGCCAAAAGCTAATATACGGTCTTCTTCTAAGCTCAAGAGTAAGGGCAAGCAAAAGAAAAAGGTCCAATAAAAAAGAAGGCCCAAACAGGGGTCAAGAGTCAACCCATGAAAAAGAAGGGCAAAGAGAACATTAAGTGAAAGTGTTTCCATTGTGATGAGACGGCTCACTAAAAAAGAAACTATCCAGTCTACCTTGAGTCCCTCAAAAGCAAACAAGGTATAGGTTTCCTAAGTTTGTTAGGAACCAGAAATGTGGTAGATTTATCAGATTCTTGGATATTAGAATTAGGAGCCATTAATCATGTTTGCAATTCTTTGCAGGGGTTCCAACAAAGGAAAAGACTAACTTGTTAAGTCAAGTAGACTTCACTTCTATTAATTTTGGTGACAATCAAATAATAATAATATTCGAAATATATGAACTGTTTTGATAAGTTTGTTAAGTGTGCAGAAAAATGTTAGTAACACTTAGTCATCCCAGACGATAAGTTACAACAGACGATACACGTCATCATAGATGAAGTGAAATAATAGACGAAGCGCAAACAACAGACGAAGTGCAAATAACAGACGACGTGCAAATAACAGACGAAGCAAACAACAAACAAAGTACAAATAACAGATGAAGCAAACAACAAACAAAGTGCAAATAATAGATGAAGCAAATTATATATGAAGCAAAAATAACAGACGAAGCAAATAATAGACGAAGCAAAAACAACAGACGAAGCGACAATATTAGATGATACCAAAAGGAAGATACTCTAGAACGTCAGACAGTTAGTTAGTTGGAGTTAGTTATAGAACTCAACTTAATAACGATCTCCTGAAGATCAAGAAATAGTTTTCAAGAAGGTGGTGGAGACTTAGGCTATAAACACTAGTCCTAGTCGAAGACTAAAATAATTTTTGCTTACAATAGAGAAAACTGTGATTGTACAATACTTAGAGAAAATTTTGTGTTCAAAGTGCGAAACAAGAGAGCGAATCCTACTATAACGTAAAGCTCAAGATATTTTTTCTTAGAGAGAGAAAGAAAAGCCTATACCCTGGAGAGGCTAAGATAGCAGAAAGAGTACTTTGTCAAAGAGAATTGAAAAGGCTCTAGAAGGGAAGAAAGAATACTTGTAAAAGATGAAAAGTATAGTGAAATCTCAGACAAAATATGAGGATTGGACGTAGGCTAAGGTTTGGAGTGAACTAGTATAAAATCACAGCATCTGTTCTCTAACTCTCATACTTTAATTTTCTTGTTGTTAGATAAGTAGATACAGTTACTTGCGATTTCAGTACTTATCAATTTTTAGTAAATTGTTTTTGGTATTCATTTGATAGTTGTAAAGATATTTGAGAAATCTTAAAAGATTAACAATTTTGAAAAGATTTCACAATTCAACCCCCTTCTTATGTATTTTGTATACTTTTACGTGATTCCTATATTAACAAGTGATTTATTTTAGTTAGTATCAAAGCTCGGTTTCCAAGAACCACTTTTACAAAATGAGGACAAAGATTCATGGCTGAATCACTTATTTTTATAGCTGAAGGTGCCTTGGTCACAAGACCTCCTGCGTTTAATGGTGAGGACTATCATTATTGGAAGGACAGGATGCGACTCTTCATAAAATCCACACATATTGATCTTTGGGATATCATTGAGAATGGACCATACATACCAATAGATGATGAAGGCAATATCATTTCTCATAACAGATGGTCAGCTGATCAGAAAGCTCGATTTCAATTAAACTCAAAGGCCAAGTTCTTTATGAGTTGTGCCCTAAGCAGAAGTGAATATGATAAGGTTCATGGATGCAAAATAGCAAAGGAAATGTGGGACACATTATCTATCACACATGAAGGCACAAATCAAGTGAAAGAATCAAAGATCAGCATTCTTATACATCAGTATGAGCTGTTCAAGATGAAAGAGGATGAATCTATTGATTAGATGTTTGGACAATTTCAAACTATCATTAATGGACTTAAAGCTCTTGGGAGAATCTACGATAATCAAGATCATGTTAGAAAGATTCTCAGGAGTATTCCTAAAAGATGGAGAACTAAAGTTACGATAATACAAGAAGTCAAGGACTGAAGCATGTTGAAGCTAGATCAATTGCTCGGTTCTTTAAAGATATATGAAGTAGAGCTTGAAGCAAAAGATATACCTAGAAGAGACAAATCTATAGCATTAAAGGCTGGTCAGAAGAATCAAAAGAACCAGAGAAGTAGAATTACATCTTCAAAAGCATTAAAGATTTAAGAAATCAAGAATGATGATGCCAGTGAATCTGATCAACAGTCAAGTGAAGAAGATAATGAACTATCATTCATTTCAAGAAAGTTTAGAAGGATGTGGAAAAAGAAAGCAAAAGGAAATAAAGATTTTTCTTCTAAGAAAAATAGTAAAGACAAAGTCAAAAATGAGAAAAATTCTATCATCTGTTATGAGTGCAACAAACTAGGACACTACAAGTTTGAATGTCCGTTGCTCAAAAGAAAACAAAAGAAAAATAAAGAAAACAAAAAGGCATGATGGCAACTTGGGAAGATTTAGATTCGTTCGAATCTGATTTCTACTCAGAAGCGTTAGTACAAGCAAATATATGCTTAATAGCTGAGAAGGAATGCGACGATGAGGTAATTTCTAATTCTAATGAACTGTAAGAAGCATATTTAGAATTGCTAGAAGATTCATATGCTATATTAAAGCAATTTAAGGCTTTAAAAAGGAAATTTGTTGAAAACGTGAAGTACACGGAAGTGTTGGAAAAAGAAAACGTTTGCCTTAAGAAACAAGTAGACGATATGAAAAAGAAAATAACTGTAGATAGATCTAAAGAAATTAGTCAATTGAAACAAAGGATTAATAGTCTTTCAACAAATATATCAACATTTACTAAAAGTACAAAAAAGATGAACGATATGATTGGAAAACATAGATACCCAAATGATAAGAGCGATTTAGGGTCCACTAATAGCAAAGTTCGTTATGACATGAGTTCTGTTCCTAATAGGAAGCAAAAGAAACAATTTTCTTATTATTATTCGAAGAATAATTGTGAGATTAACCCCAAAGGACCGAAGAAAATATAGGTACCTAAGAAAGACATAATACATATTGTAGATCTCCCTTCTTGGAAAAAACAATCAGCACCAATGGTACTTAGATAGTGGATGCTCGCGACACATGACAGAATAAAGGTCTATGTTCCTAGACATCCAAAATAAGCAAGGAGGATCAGTAACTTTTGGGGACAACAAGCAGGGCAAAATAGTTGGAATCGGCAAAATTGGTAAAGATTCATTTACGTCTATTGATAATGTTCTACAAGTTGAAGGTTTAAAGCATAATCTGATAAGTGTAAGTTAATTATATGATTCTAGTTTTGAAGTATCCTTTAATCAAAATTCTTGTGTAGTTAAAAACAAGGACAGTTCCATTTTCTTTTATTCCAAGAGACGAAACAATCTCTATAAGATTAATTTAGAAGATTTGAAAATTCAAAATATTTCATATTTTATATCAACAAATGAGGAAAAACTGATTTGGCATAAAAAGCTAGGTCATGTTAGTTTTAAACATATTTTCAAGTTGGTTAAACATGATTTGTTAAGAGGATTACCAAAAATAAGTTTTAACAAAGATTTCTTTTGTGAGAGTTGTCAAAAAGGAAAACAAGTTAAAATATCTTTTTCTTCTAAAAATGTTGTAACCTCGTCTAGACCTCTAGAATTATTACATATAGATTTGTTTAGTCCAACTAGAACACTAAGTCTTGGTGGAAAGAAGTATGGTCTCGTAATTGTTGATGACTTCACTATATTTTGTTGGATATTGTTCTTATCGTATAAAGATGAATCTCTTAAGTGCTTTAAAGTGTTATCCAAAAAGTTACAAAATGAAAAAGGAATTTCTATTGCTGGAATTAGGAGTGATCATGGTGGATAATTTGAAAATGAAAAATTCAGAATGTTTTGTGAAGAGAATGGAATTTTTCATAATTTCTCTACTCCTAGAACTCTACAATAAAATGGAGTTGTAGAAAGAAAGAACTGGACGATTCAGGAAATGGTAAGAACCATGCTATATGAAATGAATCTTCCTAATCATTTTTGGGCAGAAGCTGTGAATGTAGCTTGTTATATTCAAAACAGAATACTTTTGTGACCTCTCTTAAACAAAACTCCATATGAGTTATGGAAAGGAAGGAAGTCAAATATCTCTTACTTCCATCCATTTGGTTGCAAATGTACTATATTGAATACAAAAGAGAATTTGGGTAAATTTGATTCTAAGATCAACTTAGGAATTTTTGTAGGATATTCGATGTCTTCTAAAGCTTATAGAGTTTATAATCTTATTTCTAAATATGTTGAAGAATCTATGCATGTCAAGTTTGATGATGATTCACAACCAGATAGAAGAAACAATTCTAATGATGAAACTCTATCTGCTCCCTTAGTTGATAACATAGATATGTCACCATCATATGTTTCACTTAATAAGGTAGAAGACATTCCTGAAAACTTTAGTCTTAGAAAAGACTAAAAGTATAAATCCTCTCACCCAGAAAATCTGATTATAGGTGAAACCTCAGAAGGTGTGAGAACTAGGTCTAAATTTAGAAGAGAGGCAAATCTAGCTTTTATGCAAATGTAGCTTTTATTTCTGAATTAGAAACTAAGAAAATTGATGAAGCTCTTCAAGATGAAGCTTGGATTTTATCTATGTAAGAGGAGTTAAATCAATTTTCAAGGAAAAAAGTTTGGTCTTTAGTTCCTAGACCCTCCAATAAGTCAATAATAGGAACCAGTTGGGTTTTTAAGAATAAATTAGATGAATCAGGTAGAGTAAATCGTAACAAAGCTAGATTAGTAGCTCAAGGCCATAATCAATAAGAAGGAATAGATTATAATGAAACTTATGCTCCTGTAGCTAGATTAGAAGCTGTTCAGATTTTGCTTGCATATGTGATTTGTCATGATATAAAATTGTTCAAATAGATGTGAAAATTGCCTTTTTGAATGGTTTTATCGATGAAGAAGCTTATGTAAAGCAATCTCCTAGTTTTAAAGATTATGATAAACCATATTATGTCTATAGACTTCATAAAGCTTTGTATGGATTAAAACAAACACCTCGTGCTTGGGATGATCATCTAAGTTCTTTTTTGATTAAAAATAACTTTAGTAGAGGTTAAGTAGATAAGACTGTTGGACCCCAAACTTTTCTTGGAAGTTAGAAAAATTTTATATGAAATGTTGGAAGTCATAAGCTGGAAAATGTAGTTGAAACATGTTCATTGAGTATGCTTCGAAGTTTTAGCCATAACTTTTTCTCTAGTTATCCAAATGAGGTGATATTTGATTTGGAGACAACTAGAGAGATAGAGCTACAAATTGTTTGATGAAATTGAGTCCTAATTTATTCTCTAAAAATATCAATTTTTGGATAGAACTTGAGCACATAATGTTGTTTCAGTATAAGAATAGTTCGGAAAAGTTTGAGATATAACTTTCAGATTTCCAAACCAAATTGAATGATTTTGATGTCATTAAAAAATTAATACAATTAGGAACATTTTTCTAGAAGGAAGTGTTATCAAATTCCTTCAATTACTTGATAAGAAAAGGTCTTGATTTTTGGAAGAAGTTAGGTAATGGCTTAAATGAATTTTGAGGTATTGATAGATTAATTATGTTATTTTTATGGAGTTAATTAGCATGTTAATGTGAGTAAGATTATATGACATGGGTTAAATTGAATTATAGTGTTAAGGTGGTAAGATTGCATAAAGGGGCAAAATTGGCAAGCCACTTAAGCATTTAAATTACAAGGCATATAAGTGAGGGAAAAATGGGCATTGTTCAATCATTAATGGTTTAAAAGGGAGAAGAAAAGAGTGGGCTTGCATGTGAAGGAGTCAAAAACGTGAATTAGAAAGAGAGAAAGAGAGAGAAGCACGAAAAAGAGAGAAAGGAGAGAAGAAGAAGAAAGAAACTAGGGTTTCAACTTTGCTTAGCTTTCAAGAAGGAATTTATGGTTGTTTAAGAAGAGAAAAAGGTGGAAGAAAATGAAAGCTTCCATATGAGCCAACAAACTCCTCATTTGGTGAAGATCCAAGGTAAGTGGGGTTTTAAATCTTCAGATTTTTGAAAAGATTTTGGTTCATATAGCTTAACAAATGTATGGGTTTAAGGATTCTAGGATCAATTTTAGTGAATATGTCTTATGGGTTTCTCAATTGGAATGCCTATTGATTTGGGGATTTTTGTCAATGTTGAAGGAAATCAAGAGAGGAACAAGAGTAAAGACTTTTAAGCAAGGTTTTAAAGCAAGGAAATAAGGTGGGTTTCATGTTTATAATTGAGTAATGAGCCATTGATGTTTTTGTTCAAAGCAAGAAAGAAAAATGATTTCAATTACTTCATAAATGTTTCTTTTATTGCTTTTGAATGATTTGTGAGATTGCTATATGTTTCGATGTATGAATTTTTATGATGAATTGTGAAATGATGATAGAAATGCATATGCAATATGTCATGCTCATAAAAGACAAGTTTTAAAAAATGTGCCATTTGGGCAATTGTTTTTCAAGTCATGAATTACATGTTATATTGGTTTGTGGTGGTCCCCTAAGTATGTCAAGTGCACTTGTCTAAAGGCTTCTCCCGCCTACCCGTTAGTGGCATGGAGCTCCCTCGTGGACTCCCATAAGTTCACATCTACGCAAAACCATTATGTGAGATTGCGTCAGTATGTTCTGTTCACGGCTACACAGGACCTTTAGGGGAAATGTGTAGTACGTTTTGTTTTGGATCCACCCAAACCATTTCTGATGTGCTTATGTGTTTATGAATTGTGAACAAATTGAAAAATGCATAAATTGTGTTGTTTGTGATTTTGATTTCATGACAAGAATTTTGAGAAACATGTGTTTTATGATTCAATAAGAATTTTCTACGAGATTGAACTTTTTGAACAGTTTTGCTTGTTATTCGTTATAAGCATATTACCCATGAGCTTTAAAGCTCACCCTCACTCTCTTTCCCCTATTCAGGTGATGAGCAAGAGATCAAGTGAAAGTGAATCAAGGAATAAATCTGAATTTGCATGTTTTGTTTTGGAGTGATTTGTGTAAAACAAAGTTGTAATTGCATTTTGAGAAATTATCTTTCAATTATCTTGTGTAATTTGGAGATTTTGAATACTAATGTATTGATGATGTAATATGGCTTGAAATGCCATTAAAGTTTGTAAAACTCTTAATTTATGATGTTGATAAAAAAATGGATTTGTGTATGGACATGAAATGTGAATTTGTATATGGATGACTATGTTGAATGTTGAGCATGAATGGTTGGTATATACACATATATATTCACATCAATGGGATGTTATGGAAAGGACACATAGGAATGTTATAAATGATGAGATACTGTTGAATATAAAGAGTAAAATGAATTGAGGTTGAGAGTTTGATGAATTCCAATTGGTAGTTGAATTTTTATTAATGATGTGCAATAGAGAAAATGAAGTTGGGATAAATTTCAAGTTTTTCATAAGGGAAAAAAGTGTGTTCTGACTTCAGGAGAAATTCTGTACTAATCTATGATGATTTTGACCAAGTGGTCTTAATGAAAGTTATAAATGATTTGAAATTGGGCTCCGCAAGCGGGGTCCAACAGATGTGGTATCAGAGCATAAAAGATGAACTGATGATGGTCAAGTTTCATGATCCGAAATTGGGCTCTACAAGCGGGGTCCAACAAAGACCTTGTTTAGAAAATGTATAAAATGATTTCATTATAGTACAGATATATGTAGATGATATTATTTTTGGTGCAACTTCTAATAAGTTATGTTCCAGTTTTGAAAATCTTATAAAGAGTGAATTTGAAATGAGTATGATGGGTGAATTAAAATTCTTTCTTGGTTTACAAGTTAAGCAAACCGAAGAAAAGATTTTTATTCATCAACAGAAATATATCAAAGAACTGTTAGTCAAGTATAAAATGGAAAAGGTTAAACCTATGTCAACTCCTATGCATCCTTCAAACCTCTTATCAAAGGATGAAGCAGGTAAGAAGGTTGATCAAACTCTTTTTAGAGGAATTATTGGTTCTTTACTTTACCTAACAACAAGCAGGCCTGATGTATTGTTTAGTGTTTGTTTATGTGCAAGATTTCAAAAAAATCCTAGAGAATCTCATTATATTGCTGTTAAAAGAATATTGAGATACTTGTCAAGTTCCACTGATCTGTGATTATTGTATGAGAAAGGTAAAGATTTCAGGTTAATTGGCTACTATGAAGCTGATTACGCTGGAGATAGGATTGACAGGAATATTACAAGTGGAGGATGTCACTTTCTTGGTCATAATCTAGTTTCTTAGTCAAGCAAGGGGCAAAACTCAATTGCTCTATCTACTGTAGAGGCTGAATATATGTGAGCTGTAAGTTGTTGTTCACAGATGTTATGGATTAAGTATTAGTTAGAAGATTACTCCATACAAGAAGAACAAATTCCAATCTTCTGTGACAACACAAGTGTTATCAATCTATCAAAGAATCTAATACAAAATTGGAGGGCAAAGCATATTGAAGTTAGGCATCATTTTCTATGAGACTATGTACCGGAGGAATCATTAGTCTACAATTTGTTGAGATAAATCAACAATGGGTGGATATCTTCACTAAACCTCTGTGTGAAGATAGATTCAAAGAAATAAGATGTAACTTGAATATGGTAATACTGAATGACCATTCGTCTAATATGATATGACCCACTTGATTTACACGAAAAGAAGATAAAAAGTTGTAAGTTCTCAAGTAAACAGTAATGGTAAGTTATAGACAGTAACTTTTCAAGAGTAGATATTAGACAGAAAACTTCTTGAGTTTTTAAAATATCTTTCACTCTAGAATATTCTTGTAATACTTTGAAATTGAAGTGTTTAGTGTGCTCAGTCAAGATGATTCATCACTTTGTTCCGAGTGAGTTCCTTTGTTTCATATTCTTACGTTCAGATACTAACATCGTTACCTTGAGCAAAACACATTTGTGTTTTTTTAGTTCTTACTATTACAGATCAGAAATGGAGCAATCTCTTGTCTATGGAAGACATGTTGATTTCATCTCATTGAAGGAAAATCAGATGGACATTGAACCAGAAATTGATGCAGCTGGCTGGAGAAATTTCTTTAAGGTTCGTGAAAAGTCTATTTGAATAAGATATATGATTTTGGAAAAATGCAAAGGTGTTAAATGACACCTTAGTATTAATGGTAGATAGATTTTTAGTTATCGTGACACTAGATTCAATAGAGAAGGTAAGTGAGTGTCCAAGTATTGGAGTAAGGCTGTCTCATAACATAAAGTGGATTATTCAAGGTTGTGTAGATAAAGCACACCTTAATCGACAACTATATGGAAGTAGTGACCCAAGAGACAAGAAGGCGTTAACTTTTGTTCCAAAGGCTATGGTTCTATGCTCATTACTTCTTCATTGTGTTCTATCAAGATTAGGCTCGAAGCATATTGTGACAATGATGGATGAACAATGTCTGTTTCACCTACTCAATCTTCAAGCCATTAATATTCTGTACTTAATTTTGAAGTATATGATAAAGTCAAAAAGAGATTATAGCTCTTTACAGTATGGTATGCTATTGACAAGGATTTTTAAAGATTATGGAATTCTTCTCGACAGAGGTAATAGGATAAAAATGGATGTAAAAAGAATTATTAATGCCACCACTATTAGCAGAATGGGATTAAAGTGTGAAGATGTGGCGGATACAACTTTTATACCAAAAGCAAGATTTGAGGGGGAGCATATAGTAAGATGGAGTAGGAGTGAACATATTACACCTACAAAAATAGCAAAACCTTGACCAACAGAAAGAACATTAACAAAAGAGAAGACTACAAAATCGTCTAATGTATCAATCAAAACTAAGATGATTCCATAGGAAGAGGAAAGTCGGCTTAGACAATCATCACAACAAGTGCCTTTGAAGAGAAAGGCAAAGCCACTTCATTTAGAAAGATCTAAACAATCAAGAAGGTCACCGAGACTATTGATTTTA
>JANVCQ010053016.1:0-10723 GCA_025531925.1 Erythroxylum plowmanianum
TGGTGATCGCGCCAAGAGAGGTTCAAATTGATTTAGGGTGTGAACATAGTCTATTCTTTTGGGCATAACTCCCTCATTCGACCTCTGAATGAAGTGATTATTGAAGCGATGAATTCCTAAGACATGAATTTATCTCTCCATGAAATTTGGTAGTGTTTGGATTTGATTTGAGAAATTTTGGTTGTAAGAAAGTGAGAGGTCAGTTTAGAGAGTATAATTGAGGTATAAGCACACTTTGGAATTTTAAGCATATCTTGAGCTATATAGCTCCGATTGAGGTAATTCTTTCTTCAAAGCAAACTAGAGACTTAGATCTATGATTTCTTTCAAGAAGTCAAATTGAAATTATGATTTGAAGATTTCCAAATCCTGTTCATAAATAAGAGAATTTGAGTTCAAGCATGGTGACTAAATTGTACGGGCACACCATGGAACAATTTTTGAGTAAATTTTTGGGATGTTATGAGAATGAACATGTAACGGACGATGGCTAATGATGGTGCAAAGAAAAAAAACCCTTCAAGGTAACACGCACGCACTCACGCGTTTTATGATTTTCGCAAGAGGTTGGGCTTCGGAATCAAGCGGGGTCCAACAACTGTATGAGTCTACAAGAGGGTCGGGTTCCAAAATCGGAATCCAACATTAGTGGTATCAGAGCAAGAACCCGATGTTGGTTAAAGAGATTACAAGGAGCCAGGGTCAGTATTATGGTATTCAAGGGTTGGGTTCCAGAAATCGGGCCCAACATTAGTGATATCAGAGCAAGAGTGAAAGTGTTAAGTTTAAGCGGTTGGGTTTCGATCCCAACAGTTCATCTTACATCGTCTAGTCCAACTTTTACCCTTTAGATGATATAATCTTTCTTCAAGGTCTTCATGAAATTGTAGATCTTAAAGTCCTCTTTCAAACCATCCAAGAATGACCTCGATCCGATATCTCTAGATAAAGTTATGCCAATTGTTAAACATCTTCTATGCACTGTTCATAAACTTCTTCTGGGTACTGTTCATCTTACATCGTCTGGTCCAATTTTGATATTTTAGATGATGGAATATTTTCTCAAGGTCTTCATGAAAGTTGTAGATTTTAAAGTTCTCTTTCGAACCATCAAAGAATGACCTCGATCCGATATCTCTAGAGAAAGTTACGCCAATTGTTAAACATCTTCTATGCACTGTTCATAAACTTCTTATAGGTACTGTTCAGCTTACAACTTCTAGTCCAATTTTGATCCTTTAGATGATAGAATCTATCTTCAAGGGCTTCATAAAAGTTGTAGATCTTGGAGTCCTCTTTCAAAACATATACTAATGACTTTGATCCGATATATATAGAGAAAGTTATGTCAATTGTCCCGAAACAAGTTTAATATGATTGAGAACAAAACCTTGTTTGATTCTTTCGGCCATAACTTTGTTATCCAACCTCCAAATGAAGTGATCCTTAAGCCAATAGATTTCTAACACATTATTCTATCTCTCCATGAAAATTGGCAGCATTACAAATTGATTGAAGAAAGTTTGATTGAAGGAAAGTGAGGGAATTTGTTGGAATAATATGAACTAGTGTTATTTTACTGAACATACTTCGGAATTTTGAATATATCTAGATTTGTAGGGTTCAAATTGAGATGATTTTTAATTTGGATTAAACTAGAGACATATTTTTACAAATTATATGAAAAAGTAAAATTCTGATTAAGCCTCTAAGATGTTCAATTTCTAGATGAAAGTTGTGCATATTATATTATTTTAGAATGAGAATAGTCCGAAAATGTTTGAAATGTAACTTTCAAATTACTGAGCCAAATTGAATGATTATGGTGTCATTAGAAACTTAAGACAATAAGGAACATTTTTCTAGTAGAAGGTGTTACCAAATTACTTCATTTACAGATCAGAATGATCACTAAAGATTAACTCAAAGGTCTGAATTTTTGGAAGTGATATAGGACTGAAAAGAGAGTTGGATAATTGTTTGGTCTTGTAAAGCTAGAATTACATTAATGAGTGAATTGTTGGTATTAAAGTACCAAATACATGTGTAAAATGGAGATGAAGCAGTTCATTTGATTAAATTTGTGATTCAAAGAAGAGGAGTAAAGTGTATCTAGTTTAAATGAATGAGAAATTGATAATAAGAGCAAGTAATGCGAGAAAAGAAATGATAAGTGATAGAATTATGAGATGGGAATAAGCATAAGATATGAAAATTGATAATATACCTGGGATTGTTATGAACATGCATTGTACATAGTCCATATACACACGTGTGCATAAATGAATGCTTATAATTGTGACATGTAGATAAAACATTCGCATTCAGACGTTTCCAGATCATGGAAGCTAATGTTAATCTGGAGCGTACTGTGAGTAGACCTAAATGGTTTTACTTTATTGTTTGCTTGTTTATATTATGAATTATGAATGAGATATGAATGTAATTGATTGTGTTGATTTCCAGACAGAAGGTCTGATGATTGTGAAATGTGAATAAGATATTGAATTGTTCATTAAATGTGAATTGGACGGAATAACTGTTTTATCAACTTAAATGTTAAATGTCCGACTAAGGTCCGACGACAATGTGAATGAGAATGTGATAGTGAATATGATTGTGTGATATTGAGCACTTTCAATTGATTGAATACATGTGATGCATTTCATTACATTAATGCATAAAAGATAAAGGCAGTTGTGACCGGAGTAGCCATCGGAAAAGAACCTAATGCTCAGCATGTGACAAAAATCCTAGAGCTCAGAAAATATATATAAGAGCCAAAGGCTCACTATAAAAAAATGAGCCTGGTATCCTCAACGGATACGGGACAGTTATCAATGAGCCTGATATGGGACAATTATCAATTAGTTTGGTATTCACAATAGATACGGGATAGTTAGGCACTCGATCACAACAAAGTTATAAATTGAAAATGAGTCTCATGTGCACTGCATATGCATGATATAAATAATTGTAATGTGTTGAATGTGAAATGTGAAATGAATGATCAAGTGATATATGCTTAAGTGAATGTGTAATGTATGTGACTTGATCTGATGAATTGATGAACTGTACGTGTTATGTGATTGAGTGAGCCATCGAGGATGGTCACTCACTGAGTTCGCAAAAACTCACCCAAAATTTTGCAATATTTTTTTCAGGCTCAAAAGAGTATCCCGTTAGGCAAACGGGAGTATAATCACTGCATACAAGTGAAAGATAGAGGTCGGGATCAGTTCGCATCTGCATTTATATTTTCTTTATTTTTATCAAATAGAGTTTCTGCAATTATTATAACTTAGGTATTCGAGCATTCCTGTTTTGTAATAACTTTCTAGATTGGAGATATTTCTAAATGTTTTTGCAATGTAATGAAATTATGACTACAAGTTTGGAATGGGCCCAAATGGCTATTATAATTATGATGATTGTATTACTGTGATTGAAAAAGTTTATCATTAAAATGGGCCCGATTTGATTATTAATTTCCGCATACGATTGTGCTTCAAAAAAAATTTGTACTAAGTTTTGAATGTTTGACTGTTCTAGCATGCCACCCTTGCGGAACACAAACTCGGATATCACTCAGGATTTCAGGTACGAGTCTTGCGAGAGTGGGGTGTTACACTTATAGCCAAGTCTAGAAATTATTATTAACTCTTTTCTAAAAATAGAAGATTACAATTTGTTGTTAATTTGGTAACCTAAACGGCTAGTTATAAAATGGTTGTATGATGCTTAATTTGGTATCTTAGACTTTGCTTATCTTTGGCACAAGCTGGTGATTCATTTGCTGATCAGTGATGAATATTTTTTAGGTCAGTATTGCACACATTCCCTTTTTTCTCAATGCTCCCCCTCAAGTTGGATTCAAATAAGTTAGTTAAGCCCAACTTGGATAATATTTTCTCAAACGGTCCTTTGTCTAGTACTTTGGTGAATATGTCTGCCATTGATATTGACTTCCAAAAAATGGAGTATCAATTTGTCCAGACTGAACTTTTTCCCTTACAAAATGGCAGTCCACCTCAATATGTTTTATTCTCTCGTGGAACACTAGATTTGAGGCAATGTGTCATGCAGCTTGATTGTCACAGTACATTTGCATTAGTCCACTGCAAGGAGTCTTCAGGTCTTCTAGCAACTACTTGATCCAAATTAATTCACTTGCGGTTGATGCCATTGCCTTATACTCGGCTTCAGTGCTTAACCTTGCAACTACGTTATGTTTTTTAATTTTCCAAGTTACAAAGTTCTCGCCTACGAAGGTGCAATATCCTGTGATTGATTTCTGTCATAACTGCCAGCCCAATCTGCATCAGAATAGCCAATAACATTATTTGTGCTATTTTTTCTCATCCATATGCCTTGACCTGGAGACCCTTTGAGGTATCTAAGTATTCTATCAACAGCTTCAAGGTGAGTGTTTTTAGGTGTATGTAAAAAATAAATTGGCTTACCAAACTAACTGCAAAGGCTATGTCTGGTTTAGTAACTATTAGGTAGCTAGATTAATTTACCAAGAAGCCTTTGAAATTGTCCTATATCCTTAAATAGTTCACTTCACCAACTTAAGGGTCTAAACTTTTTGTTAGGCTCTATTAGAGTGCTAGCTAGTTTTACACCTAGTTTAAATATCTCCTTTGATAGGTCAAGGACATAATTTCTTTATGAGAGAAACAAACCTTTACTCGAATGAGCCATTTCTATACCTAAGAAATACCTAAGTTTTCCTAGATCTTTAATGTCAAAATTTTCTTTTAGGTATTTCTTAACACTTTTTATTTTCTCAACATTGTTGTCTATAATGATAATATCATCCACATAGACAAGAACAATTGTGGTTTTGAGTATTTAATGAATATGGAAGAATCAACAGAGATTTTAACGAAATTATAAAGTGAGAGAGAGTGACTAAGTTTGTCATACCATGCACGAGGAAACTGTCTAAGTCCATAGATTGACTTGTTTAATTTTCATATCATATTGTTGTCAGACCCATTTTTGTAACCAAGGGCAAAGACATGTAAACCTCTTCTTCCAAGGTACCTTGAAGGAATGCATTCTTAACATCCATCTGGAACAGGCTCCATCCCAAGTTAACGACAACTAATAATAATATCCTAACCATACTCATTTTTACAACTGGTGCAAATATCTCTTGGTAGTTTATCCTATAAGTCTGGGTGTAACCTTTTGCAAAAAGTCAAGCCTTATACTTGTTTATGGTAACATCAGATTTTATATTTGATTTTGTAAACCTACTTACATCCTACGATTTTTTTACCTTTAGGTAAGGGGAAAAATGGTCAACGTATTATTTTTTCCAATGCTTTAAGCTTTTCTTTCATTGCTTGATACCATATAGCCTCTTGAAATGAGGTAGGCTTATTTTGTTTAGATGAGAGCCCTAAAAAATTGGCCTTAATTGAATTTCTGTCAAGTTTGTCGTGTCTTTTGATATATACAAAACAGATGCATCCAAAAAGATGAAGGTGATCAAGATTCATTTTTCTTTTATTCAAAACTTCTAAGGGACTTTTATTTTTTAAAACAACACTAGGTAGTTTATTAATAAGATATATGGTAGTAAGTATTGCATCTGACAAAAAAACCTTTAGAACATTTGATTGAAAAATTAAGGACATAGTGACTTCTAAAATATGACGATTTCTCCTTTCTGAAACTCTTTTATTTGGGGGGTATTAATGGATGTAGTTTAATGTAATATACCTTTTTCTTTAAAAAAAATCTAAGAAATATTTGTAAAATTTTTAAGGTCTAGTATTATATTGATTTTCAACTAAGTTTGAAAATTCTTGAAACATAGAAAAAACATCATTTTTAGATTTAAGTAAGTAGATGCATGTAGTATGAGAGTAGTCATTAATAAAAGTAACAAAATATTTAAGACCATTGTATGAGTCTATAGGCACAGGTCCTAAACGTCATAATGGACAAGTTTAAATGTTTTGGTGTTTCTACTGTTAGACAGTTAGAAAGGCAATCGAGTTTGTTTAAAAAACAACAAATACAATGACTAGAATTTAAATTTGGTAGAGAAATCAATTTATTCAAAATTTTATCTAAAGGATGTTTGATTCTTTAATGCCACAATTTGTTTATTTCTACACTCTCATTATTAGCAAAAAAAGATTTATTTGGAAATTCTAAAAAATATAGAGTCCATTTTCTAATCTGCCTTCACCAATCCTCTTCGCTATTATTTTGTCCTGAAAAGCCACACCTTTTGGTGATAATATTACATTGCAATTTAATTCATTTATAATTTTACTAACAGAGATTAAGTTATATGTGAATGTTGGCAAATATAAAACATTTAATTTTTTTTTTGAAAGAAATCAATAGTTTCGATATTCTAGACAAGTACTTTTAAACCATTTGCAAATGAAACGGGTTATAGATTTTTAGGCTGTTTCAAATTGTCTAAAATTTTGAATTTTCCTGTCATACGGTCGGTAGCACTAGAATCAAGTATCCAAACATATTTATTTCAAAATTTTGAATAAAAATTAGAGGCAATACAGCCAGTAGTGGCCGAAGTCAATGAGCGCTGGCTGGAGCCATCGATATTAAGCTTGATCCACCCTGGGGGAGGTTTGCTCCATCCTATGAGTTGTTCGCGTTGCATTCGAGGACCGGCAGAACTCTCATGATAGGACCCGCCAGCAGTGATGTTCAGCTGACCTGCATAAGACAAAATAAGAGAGTGAGGTGAGGAAGGCCAAGTAAAATGACTATAAAAAAGGGACCGATTCCGCCATTGCCAGAGGAACCAGCAAGTGATGCCAAATAGGGTTGGCCAAGCGTGGTCATGGATCCGCAAGCCGGGCTGGAGGTTGTGGCGTATCCAATCCTGAAGTGACATGGTGAAGAAGCTAGCTGGGACCAGGTGCGGAGGGAAGGTATGTCAGATTTGGCGAGCTTTACGGTAGTCTCGAACTACATGGATAAAGGATTCCTCAATGCCACAGTGGGAGCAAGCTCCATCAGAAGTACAGTGCAAACGAACACGCCGATGATTCGTGAGAAACCTATCGTGAGCTAGGAGCCAGAGGAAGGAGCAGATTCGCTGTGGGCCCGGCCACGTCCAAATGACCTTCCAAACTGCATGTGTCGCAGTATCGTCATGCCCCATACTCATATTGTACGTCAAAGTGATCGAGAAACGCCCATCAACAGAGCTACCCCAAATCAATTGGTCCGGGCCAGCTTCGGGGTGGGGGGGAAACATACCGGCTATTAACTGGAAAAGATGAGTCGGGAGGTAGGGGAGGATCTCATGCCAGAGCCAGTGATCGTCAGAGTCTGCAAAGTGACTAACACTGAGAGGCAAGATGGCCTCGGGGATAGGGGTCATAGCATGGGAGATGGAACCCAACAATAAAACCTCGTTCAGTTCTTCCTTCATTAGGGATGGGATCCTCTGCTCCATCCCCTCTTATCATCCATTGTGAGCCACACGTTGGTTGGCACAAGGGGGATGGAAGAAAGGATCTCCGCCCTTGTTGTGGAAATACCATTACCATCTTGCGAAGTTGTCTCAAAAGTCGTGAGGTTCGTGGAGTCACGTCACCAAGATGATCTAATCATAGTCCTTAATATTTAAACCCCAAGTCCAATGTAGTTGAAATTGAAAGACTAGGTAGGCCTTAATTATAAATCGTTAGTGAACTACTTGGTCATCTCTTTCTGTATTATTTAGATTCACATGAAAAATTTTAACGGAAAACTAAACTTGTCAATGTCAAGTGAAGTGCTGTGCAAGCAAACACTAGACAAGCTTTCCAAGGACAATAGTAGACATTACATAATGCTATGGGTCTAAGATCTTTTACATACTCAGGATGAGCGATTTTTGGGATTAAAACAATCAAAGTATCTATCAACGTGGCAGGAAAAGTACCAAACAAGAGCCATGTATTACAATCTTTGACTATGCCATCGTCGATCACCTCCCAAAACTGCTGATAGAATGTTAGATTTAAATTGTCCGGGCCAGGAGACTTATCCGGGTGCATATGAAAAAGGGCAGCTCTGAATTCCTCCTTCGAGCGAGAAGGAGTTCGTTATTTGCTTGGGTGACAAGGCGTGGAACAGTTCCTTCGACCCAGCTAGAGTCCACCGATTCTCCACTGAATAAATCTGAAAAATATCGCCCAACAATTTCCTGCATGCCTTGCGGATCCGACACCATATTGTTCAAATTATCTCTCAAGGCTGTAATTCGATTAGTTCTCTGTTTCACCTTAACCTAGGAGTGGAAGAACTTTGAATTCCTATCCCCATCCTTTCAGCCAAAACACCTTCGCTCGCTGCCTCTATCGAACTTCTTCGTGCTCAAGTAACCGATTATATTCAGCCCTTAAAAGCGCAACTTCACCATTCGCACCAGGGGCATTACTGCCCAACAAGACTTCCAAGTCAGCCCCCACTGCCTTTTTTTTGTTTGTTACTTCCTGATCAAGCCTACCACCCTATGCTTCCAAAGCCATGCAACAAGATTTCTTTTTGGCCATGGTACCCCGTAATCCTAGTTCTCGCCACGCTTCCTGCACAACAGTCATAATAGTAGAGTCAAGGAGCCAAGAATTTTCAAATCTAAATAGCTCCCGACTCCATGCATAAGATGAGTGCTCAAGCGCAATAATAATGGGTAGGTGATCCAAAACAGTAGTGTTAGCTGCAAAAGAGAGACAGCCCGAGAAAAGATAAAGGAAATCACTGGTGGCTACAGCACGGTCCAATCTTTCCCGTACCACTGTATTGGTACCACTGCGACGTTCCCACATAAACAAAGATCCCATGGTAGGTACCTCAAATGGGTGAGCATCCTGTAAAACACTTCTAAATCCCGAACAAAGAAAATTAGGATGTGCGGCACCTCTTTGTTTCTCCAAGGGTGAGAGCAGATCATTAAAATCCCCCATAGAAAGCCATTTGTCATTGCTCTGAGAGGCCAAAAGACGAAGAAGGTTCCAAGACTCTGTGCGTCATTGGCGCTCAGGAAAACCATAGAAACCTGTCAATCTCCAACTGCCCTCCTCCATACCAGAGATAGCAGCATCAATAACATTATTGGAGTAAGACCGCATATTCACAGTCACCCCCGTATTCCAAAAAAGAGTAAGACCACCCCCTCTACCAAAACTGTCCACTCCAAAATACGAGTCAAAACCCAAATACCTTTTGATAGTATCCAAACGAGATGCTTCAATCATAGTTTCCATAAGAAAAATGATTGAAGGTTTATAGCAACAAACTAGGTCTTTCAGAGACCTCACTGTGTGAGGGTTTCCAAGCCCCCGACAGGTCCAACTAATGAGCTTCATGGTGATCGGCTGGCCTGCCTAACAGGGCCTGTCATTGGTAAACTATCCTGTGGGGATCGAGATGGGAGGTGAGTTTCAGTCGAATCCCTGTTACCAGAAATGAGAGAAATCAGTGGGTGTTCATGCCGCTGTCTCTTCTTTCCCTTATCTAGACACATCAGAGTGTGTTCTACCTCCAAAACGTGGTCCATATCCTCCGAATTTGTCCCCGCAAGCAAAATTTTCCCATCAGCATAAACAGCCCCAAAAACAGGGCACTTCTGTTTCCCTGCTACCTTAGCCAAAGCTTGTCGCATAGGGGGTCGAAATGTGAGAGGTTGGATGTGGTATCGTCAAACCCCCAAAGTGATAATGATCCTTTGTGAGCTGCCCATCATCTATTGACCGCAACCAGGAACTCGTGCCCGGAGTATTCCGCCGTATCAGAGCCACAATGTCATCGTTCCACTGGAAAACAAGTTTCGATGCCGGTTTCTCCAGCCTCAGGTCATAGTAGAAATCGACATGCCCAAGAAGCCCACAAAGATAGCAAAATGTGGAGAGCCGTTCATACTTGAAGGCAACATATGTGGTAGCTCCGTCAGTCATGTGGATTTTCTTCTTTTGAAGCAGTGGCGTAAGCACGTCGATGGACACCCTCAGTCGTAGATACTACCCATCTGTGCCAGTGAGCCCTCGTGGATCATATGACACAAAATTTCCAACAAAATTCCCAAATCGCTTCACCATAGTCTCGGACATAAATCCAGGAGGGAGGCTATGGATTTGGAGCCAGTGATCACAAAACCGAAGCGGGATAGTTCTGGCGTTTTCCCCATTTGCCAGATGGTGGAGAACCAATGAGTGGTTATTAAAGGTCCAAGAGCATCGATCCAGAACCCTGTGAACATCTACTTCATGGAAAAATTTGAACTTGAAACGCCCTTCCCCTAGCTCCAAAATGTGAACTCCTCGTGCCGGACGCCAGATATTGGCCAGAGTATTGCTTATAGTAGCTGGATTTATGATGGCTTTTGTGAGAAACAAACCCACTAACGCGTTCTCGTTTGAATCTTGATGGCCCCCCTCCAACTCTTCCTGCTTCCAACCTTCCTCCTCGGTGTCGTGCAAAGAGAGAACTGAGAATGAGAGCTTTTAAATAGGCAGCGCATTAAAGGTATTTGAAATAGACTAGACTAAAAACTCTTAGCTACTCTACCATGAAAGCCTCTAACCACTCTAACATAAAAACCTCAACAATATCTCTACATTATTTGTTACTTAACCTGTTGATTTATGCCCTATAGTCAATCACTTTGGTTGTAGTTTAGTGACAAATTAATTAAAGGCATTCTTTATCTTGTACATGTTTAGATGTATATGATAAA
>JANVCQ010053054.1:0-10721 GCA_025531925.1 Erythroxylum plowmanianum
GATTTTGTATGTGATGGAATAAAGTGACTAAGAATGAAAAGAGAGAAATGGAAAAATGAGAAAGAAAGAAAAAAAAAATTACACCGGATTTTGGAATAGTCTAGGTGTCCAATGCGATCTTATCGTTTGTTTCCTTTGATTATGGTTCTCGGATGTCGGAATGTGTTTCAGTTCGTTTGATTCAGTTTGCTTATTTCGCTTCCACTTTATGATTCGTATTTCGATTCGAGTATTCTTTTCGTTTTCCGGTTGGGATCCGGTTCCCGGATCGGGTCCCAACATTTTCCCTACTGTACACTGATAAGACAATTAAACATTGGCTCACTTTAAAACCCTCCCTGTGCGCTGCGCTCTACATTGCAAAACGCAGCAGCGTTAGCTGCGTGGGTTAAACGCAGTGTTAGCTGCATTTAACGTTGACGTAGTAGTGTAAACGTTGCGTTAGCATATGCGTTAAATGCATGCGCTGCTGCCTTTCACGCCCACCTTGTCCCTCTGTGCGTTTTGAGCCAAAACGCATCACACCATTCGTTTTTTTCCTGTAGTATGCTGTAGCTTCATTGGACAAATAAGATGGGAGGCTCCTTTTTATTTATGCATGCCTGCTTGTGCCTTGTACGTTGCTTAAACGCAGCATTGGTTGCTGCTTCAACACTACGTTTTCACCAAACTCAATTCTTTTTTTTCCTAGCTACTTGCATTTGAATTTTTCCTCTTCTTTGTCTTCCATTTTTTGTCTTTTAAATTTTATTTGTCCACTCCATGAAGACAAACGAGTATTGATCTTCGAAAAATGTCTCAAATGGGGTGTTTTTGACTCACTTTAATTTCTTTGCTTCCAAATTGTACCTAAAATCACATATGAATTAAAGTGAGTATCTTAAGCATTTTTGTATCATTAATCGCTAAGTTTAATTAATTAAATATATCAACAATTAAACATATATCATAGAGCTAATGTTTATTCATATTCTTATGAACCTTTGGAAAATGGGGAAGATAACTCACTTAATGGTTTTCAACCAAGGGGCGAAATAATCCATAGTCAAACACCTACAACCCTGGTTAGAGAAACTACCCTAATTTCTCTTGGAAGACTAACAATCCACTAATGCAACCCCAACCACAATATCAAAATTTTCAGAGGCCAAACTTTTTTCAAGGGCAATCCTCAAACAACAACTTACCAAGATAGCCTTATAAGGAGGAAAGCCTGAATGCATTCATTCAGGTCACAACTCAAAATCAAGACATGAACAACAAGAGATTTGACTCCTTAAAAGCATCTTTTAAAAGGATTGAGATTCAAATAGGGAAACTTATTGCTCAAATGCATAACAATCAAAAGGGAAGGGTGCCTAATTAACATGAGCAAGCCTAAGTGATCACCGTTCTAAGAAGTGGTAAAGTGATTGACAATCATGTTAGGTTTTCTTCTGAGCTACCTGATACTGATAATCAAGAGAAGGAAAGCATCACCAAAGAGGAAGATCAACAAAATGAGCAAAAAAAACACTCTTTAAGTCACATTCAAAAGGGTAAAAAAAAACATAAGCATGACACCAAGGACAATGAAGGAAAAAAACTACAAAAGATGATAGATCCTTTTTGACCACCAATTCCATATCTAAGCTTCCTTAAGGAATCAATGCAAGATAAGCAGTTTTCCTATCTATATCGTATGTCTTTCTAAGTTCAATGTTAGTCTACCTTTATTAGATGTGATTAGAAACATTTTGGTTTATGTCAAGTTCTTCAAGGAATTAAGCACCAAGAAACAAAAGTTTGAGCCTAACAGAAAGGTGCTAGTTTCGGAAGTAGCAAGTACAATTTTGTAGCCACATTTGGCCCCCAAACTAAAAGATCCAAGATGTTTTATCGTACAAGTGTCAATAGGCAATGGTGATGAGGTTAAGGGTATGTTTGATCTTGGAGCAAGCATAAATCTTATGCCTCACTCTATTTATGAGAAATTAGATCTAGGATAGTTACGACCTATGAACATGTGTTTGCAATTAGCTAATAGGTCAATCTGTTATCCAAAAGGAATAATGGAAGACCTGTTAGTGAAAGTTGGAGGATTGATTATGCCTGTAGACTTTGTTGTCTTAGACATAGGGGAAGTGACGGAGAAAGAAAAGGAGCAATCCATACTCCTAGGGAGGCCTTTTATGGCCACTACCAACACTTTGATTGATGTGAAGAATGAGAAATTGACCATGAAAATTTTAGGAGAAAGAGTAGAATTTTCAATCCTTAATGTTGAACCTATTCCTACTTCTACTATTTCTAAAGATTGTTCTTTTGTTGATTAAGTTAATGCTACATATTAAGATTTTTCCTTGCAGGAAGAAGAAGGAAAGAAGCTGGACTGGGTTAAGGAGAGTGATAAATGCTGCCAATTGTTGGTGGATGCAATTGAGGGAGTATTTGGAAAATTTTTAGAGATGGATCCAAATGAAAAGGAGGAAATGGTGGAATCAATCACTTTGAGTGACCTAACTTGAGCATGACTGTTGAGGTGCCCAACTATAATACGATAAAGAAGCAATCCATTTAATTTATGTTTGTTTTTCAACTATCTATTTGTTGTTAATTTTCTTATTGAACCTTAACTTAGTTTATTTTCTTTGTTTGCACAGGCCTACTCTCTCATCTCTTCTATTTATTTTCCTTATGGCTGTTCTTCATTCCTCAATGCAGTATACCACATTCCACACCAGATCAATGCAGTGATAACCCCCATTCATATTTTATTTCTATCCCCTTTTTTGTTTCTTGTTAGTTTAATTTGTTTTAGTTTTTAATGCTTGTCCTTATTTGTGTTAATTTTTGTCTTTTGTCTTAGAACCCTCTTTTACTTTTTGTATCACATTTGGAATAGTGTGATGTTCAAATGTAGGGGGAGTATTAGTTAAAAAAATTTATTATTTGTGTGTTGTGTGTTTCTTTTCCCATTTAGTAGTTAAAGATGCATGGTTATTAAATGAAGTCGATTTAGATTAGAAATGTATAATATAAGTGAATAAGCATATTTACATTCTTAGGCTGACTGGCTTGGATTTTGATTGAAAGGACATTAGCTTGTTCTGATAAATGAATGATACTTTTCATTTGGTAAGAATTTGAGCCTTCTTGAAATATTAAACACCAAATTCAAACAAAAATAAAAGCACAACAAAAAAACACATAAACATATAAACACATAATCATACAACATGCAATAATGATACAATGGCATCAAATCATATGGAATTAACTTAACCTCAAACATCGATAATTTAAAAAGTGCCAACATATTTATTAGTTCCTTTCATGTTTAAGTTCTTTGATGTAAATACACATATCAATCGAAATATTAACACCCTATTCATACACCTATGGCACTTGTAAGCATGTATTTATTATTATTAATTAATTAAAAAGGCAAACTATCACTAAGTATCCTTTCATGAAAATTCATGCTAATTGTAAAAGATTAGTAGGTTTTATTTATTGTAATATAATTTTTAAAATTTTTATTAACAATAACCTAGTCTTTTGACACAAAGGCAAACACTTTGTCATGAATGTTCCCCGATTACTCAACTTGGTTAATTTTTTATTTAGCTTGATTGGAGTATCATTCTAGCCTTTTGATATGTGCTTAATTGATTGTTTAATTATTTCATAACACTTAGCGATTAATGACATGAAATTGCTTAAGATGCTCACTTTGACTTATATGTGATTTTAGGAATAATTCAAAAGCAAAGAAGTTAAAGTGAGTTGAAAGAATGATATTAGGGTCATTTTACGAAGATTAATTTTCACTTGTCTTAATGGAGTAAGAAGAAGAAAATTAAAAGACAAAAAGAAGACAAGAAAAATAGAAACATAAATAAATCAAAGTTGCTCACAGATGTTGTGTATGGACCATATAAGGTGTACATGAATTTAATATTTTGCATGGCCATGCACATTATTAATTTAACTAATGCAGCAAAGGATGATGGATAATAGCCCATACAACATGTTTTATTTCGTTTCCAAATAAAATCAGGACGGCATAGGACTTCGACGTGAATTAGATGATCAAAGAAGTAAGCAAATGAGAGGTGAAAGAGCTATAAAGAGTTAAGAAGTGATTTCAGGAAAGTGCAGAAAGACAAAAGAAGAAAAAAAATCAGAAATTGGTGGAAATATTGTAGGCCACAATCGTGGCCTGTGGCGGGGTAAACTTGTCACACCCAATTTGCAGTTTAAATCTTTACCATTTTACCCTTCATCACCTATATATTCATTTCTTACTTCACTTTTTCACTCACTTTCATTTTAACTTTATCTCTCTAAGTTTAAAACCTCCAAACAATCTCACTTCTCTCGAACCAAATTCCAAACGTCCACTTTATTCCAATTTCACTTACTTGCAAGCCAGTATGCCGTCCATTAAGTAGTCAGCAAAGTGCAATCAATCATCGGGACAAAACCAAGTCTCGAGATAAGGGCAAAGGAATAGGGTGGGGAATTTTAGAGCACCTTTCTGATGCATTGTAATGCTAGTCAAAATAAAATAACTAGATTACTATTATAGCAATGGTAAGTCTAGGTCAATCCCACTGAGGGTATATGTAAAGTTGTTGAAATGAAATTAACTAGTGTTTAGTTTTAATGGGGGGTTTTTGGTTTTTGAAATAAGAAAATAAAATGAAACTAAACTAATAAAAACAAATTAAAGAAAACTTACGAAAAACGATAAAAATGGGAAATTTGGTAGGGACCTAGTTCTTTGATTCAATCTCAGCCTACACCCTAATTAAATATATTTCATTGATTTGTTGTTCTCAAACCTCTCCTAGCAACTACTAATCGTGGGTTAATAATTAATCCAAGTTTTCTTTTAGGTTTTGTTTAATCAAGATATGATCATTAATTAAACCTAACTATTGAATAATATAGGATATGATCTCTAGATTTAATTAGGTAGTAGCATTACAAATTAGGAAAACTGATTAATCAAGGTAACAACTACATGCGATGCGTCATTTAACCTAGTTCATATTATCCCTAATGATTACGAATTATTAATCGCTACACATGAATTTCAATATAACAATTACAAATTATATCAAAATTCTAGCAATGGACTTGCAAATAAACGATTCAATGAATGCATTAAAATCATCTTTTCATAATAGCCAATGGGTTAATACACAAATAACCAAATAATAACGAAAATCTGATTGTCCATACACATATCAACCAAATCAATTAACATATGATAACACAATCAATTTCTAATAAGAGAAAGAAACAATTAAATCAAAGAAATACGCTTCACCCGGGTTGTCGACATCGATGTCACCTCTAAACGGACATTAGGATTTCTATCCCTCCTTAGATCTATCCTGAGAAAATGGGTCAGCCCCCATTCAATGTCCCAGCTGAGACCCCCTTGTCTGTGCTACTCTCTCTTTTTCGTCTTGTTGTCTCTCAGCTATTCTAGTTTACGCTCTTACTACTGTTCTCTAATGTGACAATTTAATAAGTTGGGCCACTACCTGGACACTCTACTTTAAAACCTCTAATTCTACTATGTTTTTTAAGCAAAAACGCTCCCTACGTCTGCGTTCATGCATAACGTTTGCATCTTAGTGCTACACATCTTGGTGCTTTGTGTTTTCTTCATTCTTCACTGTCATTTTGCTTCTCTTCTAGCTGCTAGCTTATTCACTACCGTATTGATCATCATTAAATTCATGTGCATGGGGTTGTCCCATCTCATGCCTTAATCTTCTTTGTATTTTCAATATATATCTCATTTTTTAGCATTTTCTTGTCTTCTTCTTGCTCCATGAAGACAAGTGAGTATTAGCCTTCGAAAAATGGTCCAATTATCATGCTTCCAAATTATATCTAAAATCATATATGATTTAAAGTGAGTATCTTAAGCATTTTCATGTCAATAAGCATTTAGAATAATTTCATCATCAATTGAGCACATATCACCTCCCCAATCTACACAAAGGAGGAAGATATTCATTTCCAATCCCTTAATGCTAAAGAAATAGTTTTCTGAAATATTTTGATTTTGATATACTTGATAGCCTAGAACTGTGAGATAGGGTAAAGAATCTAGCAGAAAGAATTTAGTGGGGGAAGTTCATACACTTCCAATTTCCTGTCAACCAGGAGCTCACTCTTGAATTGTTCACTTCCCTTTATTACAAACCTACTAGCCCTAAAGAAATATGGTTTAGGATTAGGGATAAAATCATGAGTTGAACATTGAAATCATATGATATTTTCTGGTTCCCCGAGTTTTCCATTATCGATCAGCGTAATGATTTTCGTGCTTCTTGCTACTGGAATGAGCTCATTGGGTTAAAGTGATTCAACATTAAAAATGCCCACAATAACATCATAAGAACCTATGGGCACTTGTTATTGCATAAATTCATGTGTCAAATGGTTTTTGACAAATCCGAAACCAATAAGTGTTCAACAAAGAAACTTTTCTTGATGTGGTGCATGGATCACAACATTCTAATATGCACCTCCACACAAATATTGATTGCTATTATTGCAACTCTACATAAAAGGAGAAACAATTTGGGTATGAGGTACTTGGTTTCTGCCATTGCTGAGTATTACGGCATGGACTGTAGTGGTTTAACCATCCACCAATCGAATTTTCTAAATCACCATCATTTGTGGCATGCTAAAATCCTTAAGTCCCATAACATGGAAATTCGGGAGATCAGCCAAAAGACTTACGTGAAGATCAAGGTTAGTCATGCGAGTTAGACCACAACACCGCCTTAGCAGGCAAAAGAGGACTTGATTAGTAAGGAGTCTAAAAAGGAAGAAGACATAGTTGAACCAAGCTAGACAAAAGTGTTCGATACAATCTCTGCGAACACCAACGTAATTATGGATACAGTTGTGGAGAAGTCTAAAAGGATCAAAGAAATGGCTCAAATACAACGACATTAGAGCTAAAATATACATCGTATTCATCGATATTTCGAGGCTCAAGGTTTCCAATAACCACCTCCAACACCATCCTCGCCTCCATCATTGTGAGGCTCTGTTTTTACCTTTCTTTTTAATCCAGTCTTTATTTTTATTTTTGTTTTATTTTATTTTATTTTTGTTCTTTCCGAGTGTGTTTGTTTGTCTCCTTTTCACGTTGAGAAAAATGTGTTGTTCAAGTACGAGGAGGCTTATGAGTTTTGTTTTAAGTGTGAATTTTGCATATTATATGATAGTTTGTTAGGTTACATATTGTGAATTGTGTGAATCTATTAACAATTTACATGGATTGAAATTGATTTAATTTTAAACATAATCTATTAGGTTATGAATAGTCACTAGCTTGCGAAATTAGTAATCAAGGTTCTTTGGCTAAATATGCTAGTTAATTAGGATTTAGTGTTAGCTTGTCACCCTATAAGTTGTCACATTCATTCGTAATTTTAGGTCTTTCGACCTAGGTAGCTTTACTAGTATTTTTCATGAAAACGAGTAGCTAAAGCAACAAAGTAGGCAAAAAAAGAAGAAAAAGTGATTGTTAATTTTAAATAAACAACTATTTTGTCGACCTTTAGGTTATGAATAGAGCTAGTAGCCAGTTAAGAACATAGTGCAACTGAGTAACCGGATCGACACGCATCACAAATGTGTGCCTTCACATTAAAAGGTTATACTGATATTCCAA
The DNA here is from genome assembly GCA_025531925.1 of Erythroxylum plowmanianum. NCBI lineage: Eukaryota > Viridiplantae > Streptophyta > Magnoliopsida > Malpighiales > Erythroxylaceae > Erythroxylum > Erythroxylum plowmanianum. Next base: position 7,700 of record JANVCQ010053054.1, read on the forward strand.
CCAAGTAGCTTAATAAAAACATGACTTAGTCCAATAACCGGATCGACATTCATCACCATCGTTTGCCTCCAAGTAAAATACTAGATCCATGTACTCAAAAATTAAATAAAAAGTAAACCAAAAATTTTCTCTAATAAAACCTACCAAACTTGAGGTTATAGAGGAGTACTTACAGAGTTTGAATGACCAAAGAATTATTAAAGTGTGTGTACAATTGAAAAGGGTTTGGATTTTGATTAATATGTATGTTTAGTCCAAAGTGTTTAATTTGGAACAACTTGAATGATTGTGTTTAAAGGTAATTTTACTTCATGAAGTTGAAGTCATTGTCGAATTATTGCATTGTATGCTATATGATTTTTGTGTGTTTGTTGTTTTGTTTGCTTGAGGGCAAGCAAACATTTAAGTGTGGGGATGTTGATAAGTGTGAATTGTATATTGTTTTAGGGCTTAGTTTGATATATATTTAGCTATTAATTAAATTATTTAGTATGTGTTTACGTCTGAATTGTGTTAGTTTGTTAATTATTTGTGTTCTAAGAGTTTTATAGGTTAGTACAATTCTTTGAGATTAAATATTATTTTTTAGAGGTATCTTGATGTATTTGTTATTGTTTCAGGGTCAACAACGAAGAACGAAGAAGTTTTGGAGACATTCGGGTCGAAACAAAGGCCCATAATCTTGACAGAAGCACCAAAGTTAGCCCATGATCGTCGCCTGTATGCCACTATCGTGACAAGCCCAGGTTATGGCCCATGATCGTGGCCTACATGTCACGATTATGACAGAAGGCTCAAATGAGGGACACAATCGTGGCCTGCGTCGGGCAGACAAACAAACACTCAAAAATGTCAAGTTTTGAGGGATTTTTTCAAACCTTTTAGACCCTGAAAAAATCTTAGGGCTACCCAGAATAGCAAGGATATTTAAAGAATGAGACAAAAGTAGAGGAGGAGCTTTTTACATCAACCACCTTGAGAAACCCTAGAGAGAATTCATCGAGAGATTGAGGAAAAGAAGAAGGAAGAGAGAGAGGAGAAGAAGTTGAATCGACGTATTTCCTGGATTAGGAGGTTTCCTGAAGTCGCTACCTCCTATCCTCCATTTCTATTGTATTTTCTATTTATTTTCAATTTTATCATTGTAAAGAATTGGATTGAATAGTTGATGATAGGATCTAAATTTTGAGGATGTTTTAAACTCACCTTCGGAGTTTTATTCTTGAATTAATGAAATATGATTGTTTATGCTTTATTTGGATTTGTTGTCATTTAATTTTGTGATTGCATAATTTGATAATAAACTGAGATGGTGAATCAAATAAAAAACAATTAAGTTGAGCTAACGAGAGTTAGGTGATTTAATAGAAATTAGAATCAAATCAAATATGTAAACTATGCGAATAGAGGGTAAACTATGCGAAAAGAGATCTTGCATAGGTTTCCGGTAGTTTATTAGAGAACTTTAGAACTAATCAGGGTTTTAGATAGGTTGTAAATTGAGACATTGCAACCTCCATAAGCTAATTAGGGTTTATGATTTAAGGTTAATGGTTATAACTCGAGAGAGAGTAATTAACACTAGGATCGTCTACAACCAACAATCTAATAATTCATAATTAGTTAGGTTAGCATTAAAGATAGGTAAAATTTCCTTTCTCTCAATTGGTAATTTCCTTAGGTTGATTCTTGGGTGTGTTGTAATTGCTTAGTAGTTAGAATTTCTGTGATTGATTCATAATTTGATTTGGTTGATTGAATTGAGTTCTCATTTTTAGTTTCGTGCAATTTGAATTTTTGTATTTGTTTCTAGCCTTAGATTTTAGGATTAGATTATCTCTCCTCATGACACCTTAGATACTATGCTAGCTACGTCACAAGCTCTTTTTCTTCAATGTGCATCAACTCTTAAGGCCTACCTTTTAGGAAATCACATGCACAAGCAATCGTATTATATTGCCTTCAAATCATGTGAACCAATAAAATTCATTATTCATCTCAACATTTTTTAATTAATATAAGCTATAAGTTTTTGTTAACGTATGTCCTACAGTCAACTGATTGGTTGTAATTTAGTGACAGAATAATTAATAAAGGCATTTTTATCTTTATATATTAAGTTAATTACATTTGATGTTTTAATACTAAAGGTAAAATCATCAAAAATGCACGCACCTCAAAGGAAGTGTGTAGTGTTTTTAAAGCCTTAATTTCAATTAAATCTTTGTAATGGAGATAAATTCATTTAGATTCCTAATAAATTTGAAAAGGTGCTTTTCTAGATGTTTGAAAATTGTTTTCAAAGGATAATTTTTATTAGGAAAATTTTGGAATTTAGGTTTTTTTTTCAAGAAGTTGAATTATTAAATTAAATTAGTTATCAAAACAATAACTAGAAGCAAGCAAAAGTTCTAAACGATTTATTTCATAATTAGATTATGTTCAAAATTATAAATATAATGAGATTATATTAATTAAGATGAGATCTTAATTTCAAAAATTAAAGTAATTATTTTTCTTAATATGATTAAGATTAATAATTATATTGATTTATAATTAGTTTTAGAAAAGTAGTTTCTAAAATGATAATTAAATAGTTTCAATTAGATTGAAATTAATTAATTAGACTCCTTAAAATTAAGAAAAATATTTTCTTTAATTAATTAAGAAAAATGTTTCTTAATTAAATTTATCTATTTCAATTTAATTGAGAATTTAATTTGATTGAGATAAATTAAATTTATAATTTAAAAGAATTATTATTTTGTTTGTTTACAAATTGTTTCTTTATTTATGAATAATAAGTTTCTCGATTTATTAGATATAGATAATTTTCTTGATTAAATAAGTATTGTGAATTTCGTACCATATCGGCCGGAATGTACTGTTTCGACCGAAAATCGATATCGATATGGGTGTAGGTGATACCGGTGAAAAATATCGGTTGGTACCGGCCGGTATTTAAAATATCGACTGATATCGAAATTTTTAAAAAATTGGGGAACTTTTTTGCAAAATTTTC
>JANVCQ010053071.1:0-10720 GCA_025531925.1 Erythroxylum plowmanianum
TATTTATTCATAAAGTCTGTACACAACTTTGTACAAAACGCGCTAAAGGCGATTGCCTTTAGGGCACTACTCTAACATAAGAGGCAACAGAGAACGTGTATGATAAGCAACCTATTATCCCTCATATTATAGAGGGTATAGAGCTAACTATCAAATCTTCATTGGATTTAAAAGATTATGATTTCCAAACTGTTCTAAGGAAGAAGTTATAAAAGGGGCACTTAAAGCAGGAGTTCCAAAGGTAAGTCCACCTCAAAATGACTTTGTTAGTTTGAAATGTTTGAGGATTAAATTGCCTTAAAAGGCTACAAACTTTAAAGGATTATGTCAATTTGGAACATCTTTGGTTTGTAGGACTTTTTGAAATGAAGATTTCAAAGCTAATTTAAATAAATTGAAGATTTTATAGCCAATTGGGCTTTTCTTCAAATCTCCAATATCGCTATTTTGGGAGAGTTGTGAATGCCGATAATAATAATTTTGTAAAATTGGAAGAATTGTGGTCTTGTGATTAAGCTATGCATGTATTAGTTCACTTTTCACTTAAAAATGCAAGCCTTATATTTATATTATTTATGGCTCTAACCTAAATTTTTGAAAAGGACAACTTTAGGAGGGTCTACTACAAAATAAGGTTAGCAGCAATTCTCTTTAGATTGGTTGTAACTTTAAAGAGTGTGTGGAAGGGCTAGGTTTGGAGGACCTGAGATATAAAGGGCAAATATTTACTTGGAGTAACAAAAAAGAAGGAAGGAGTTTTATTAGGAAAAAATCAAATAGAGCTCTGGTTAATCTTGCATGGCTCGTCAATTTTCTTGAGAGAAAAGAACAATTTACGGAGCCATTATTTTTAGATCATACACATATTTGGCATAGTAATTTGTTCCAAATGGTAAGGAAAAAGTTCCCTTTTAGAATTAACAACTTCCTTGCTTTTAATGATGGATTTCATGAGGCAATATCGAAAGGGATGTCATCTAGGATATATAGCTCTAAACAATTTGTATGTATGTATGTAAAAATTAAAAGATAGTAAGAAGGAATTGAAGAAGTTAAATGCTACAAGGGGCCCTAACACTATGGAAGTAATCAAGAGTGCAAAAGATAAGCTTGAAAGAATTCAATATAGTTTGTCTATAAATTCGTCTAGTAAGGAGCTGCTAATTGAAGAGAAGATGACCCTTAAGAGTTATTTAAGTAAATTGGATGATCATGCTATTCTATTAAAGCAAAGGGATAGGAATAATTAGCTAAAGAAGGGAGAGAGGATTATAAAATTCTTCTTTAACACTATCTTGGCTAAGAGGAACTCTAAAAACATGAGCCCTATTGTCATTGTCAACTGAGGTAGTGTCATTTTTTAAGAACTTTAAAGGTTCTCATTCTCCTAACTCTTATTCAGTAGGGCTTTTAAAGGCTTTTAGTGACAAACAGATAAGGAAAAAGAAGGGTCTTCTACTCTCTAAACAAGTTGGTGATCTAGAAATTGAGCAAATAGTCTTCCAGATGAATGGTCAAAAGGCTCATAGACTTGATGGTTGAAATGGATTCTTCTTTTATAAAACTTGGCTAATGGTGGGTTCTATGATGAAACAAGCTGCCAAGGAGTTTTTTAATAATTTAACCCTACTTAAGGAAATTAACAAAACATTTATATGTCTTGCTCATAAGATTCCTAATCTTTCATCATTTGGGAACTATAGGACAATTTCTTATGAAAACTTTTTGCTTAAAATCATTTTCATGATATTGGAAAAATAGACTAAAAGTGGTGCTTTAATTTATCACAAGTAATACCCAATGAGCTTTTCTCGAAAGTAGATTAGTTAGTGATAATATACTTATTACTTAAGAACTCTTGAAGGGATATACTAGAAAGAAATCATTCCAAATTTTTTTATTAAGGTTGACTTCAACAAAGCATTTGATTGTATAAGCTAGGAATTCTTATCTAACTCGCTTGAGGTTCTCGTATTTCCTTAAATTTTCAAACTTTACTTTAATGAGATTTCCAATTTAATACAATCTAAATTGACTTTCATGAAATTGATTGCATAAGTAATTTAAAGTTAATGAAAATAATGGAAATTAATTATTTAAAAAAAGCTTATAATTCTATAATTCATAAAAGGGTTTTAACGCATAATAAATTAGATGCAATGCAGATAGGTGTCAAAGGAATTTGGTTCTAAAGGTGTAGAAGAGTCCATTGATTCTTTATATACTGACTAACACTTGCTAGAGGTTCAACAACATGTACTAACTAACGGTTGAATTTTGAAAAGTTGAATGAATATAAAGGAGATAGTAGTAAGTCAAAATAGAGAGATTAGAGTGATGGAAAATGGTATAATGAATCATGGTGATTCTCATAGGCATAGATGAAGGTTTTTTCTTGTAGGTTTTTGATGAGATAGAGGAGGGAGAGGGAGAAAAGGTGTTTAAAAATGACTATATTGGTCAAACTTTTAATTACGTTGATTGACCAATGTAATATATCGGTAGACCGATGTAATTGACTAAACATTTAATAACTTAACAGTATATATAATAAATGACTGTCTTAATAAACTTTTTGGCTACTTCTATATATTAGTCAACTATTGTAACCTAAAATCATAAATTCTGATTTAAAAAGCATTCAAACTAATATTAAAATACTGAAACATTTAATAAATCAAAGAAATATCAATCAAAAACAAACTTAAGCAACAAAAGAGATCTTAATCAAATAGACTCCCATCAATGATGCCTAATTCTCTCTTAATTATATAAAAATTTTTCTTATTGGTTTAGTTACCCAAGCCAAATAATTGGTGCACAATTATTATTAGCCACCACATATTCGATCTTCGTGATTAAAAATACAATCGAATTTTATTTCTTACTAAATTGTGAAACTATTAAATTGCTTATGAATTGACAATTATTATATGTGATATTTCTATCTAAAAGACTACTAATATGTGATCTTTCTATCTAAAAGACTACTAAAATAAGTCATATCTGGATAGTCAATCAAATCAAAGCATGTATGATCAAGAAGCCAAATTTCTAATGACATGGTACCACACAAATATCTAATAAGCACTGAATCGCTAAAAGATGAGATTCTTTAGGGCTTGATAGAAATCTAGAACATACGCATACACTAAACATAATATTGAGCCTACTTGTGATGTGATAAAGTAAATTGCTAATCATATATTAGTAGAACTTTAATAAATTGGCTTTCCCTCTTCATCCTTGTTGAACTTACTTATGATACTTATGGGTGTTCCCAATGGCTTGGCTTGATCTATCCCAAAATGTTTGATAGATTTTTTTGGTGTACTTGTCTTAATTAATGAAGAAGCCCTTTTTCATTTAGAAAGAAGTCAAGATTTCCTTCGTGTTCATCTCAATTTTCCTACTCATACACTTGGAAATCCCTTGTATAAGCTTTCATATGTTGTACAAAAAGTAACATGAATATGAAAAATTACAATGTCATTATCACATGTTGGTTCCTATTACTAAATATTTCCCTTTCACAAAATACTTACTCACAACCTAAAGTAACTGTACCTTCCGTTTATAAGCAATATAGTAATGAATAAAGGGTCTATCCATGAAGAAGTTAGAATAGTTTAAATTACGCTTCTATTACTAAATAGTTAAATAAGTAAAAATACATAGATAGATTAATTAAATTAAATAAATAAAATATAAATAAAGAATTAGAATAAAAAGAAAAATTAAGAAAAATAATCAACTAGACAATTTTAGAAACTGTTTAGACAAGGATTCCCCTTAGCATCATCTTTGCAATCATGATTAAATAAACTTAGGAAGTATTTATAATTTGGACTAGCTGAAACTTCTAGGTTATGAAATTACTCTCTCTTGAGACATAATTACTTATTATCAAGTTGACTAATTGATAACTCTATCCAATTAAAACTCTTAAAAATGCGTTAGGTTATATGAATTTCCATAAAGGTTTGACCTTAATACCTGAGAATTTATGTAAGCCTAATTTAACACCTCATACAACTAATATCTAAACCATGATCCACTCACATGCATGTTATTTCAAATCATCATGATATGAATTAATATTAGGTCTAATCATTAGCATATTTAAATTTATATTAAGAATATTCAAAGATATTTCACTGAAATAAATCAAACTTCATAATAATATTGAATCAATCCTTAACAAAAATAATAATATGGTTCTTCTTCTAAACATATAAACAAACTAGTCACAAATTATTTATTCATTGACAATCATAAGTGATAAAATAAAGGACATCAAGATATAAAGAATTCTAGATGAAATCTTATTGTTCCAATTAACTGATCTCCAATCTTTTTTATCTATTAAAAACAACTTTGGGAATGATCTGCTGAGAGTTTTTGCACCTCCTTGCAGCTAACCATAGGTTTAGAATAGAAAAGAATGACAAAATATTTTTAAATTAAAACTGCTTGAGACATGATCTGGTAAACAATTATATTCCAAGTTGTGTACCTTCTTAATACGATGTATAGGGGAACAAAGGCTCCAACATTCCCCCATCCTAAGCTAAATATCTTTTTGTAACTCTTTAGGATATGGGCATGAGTTAAGACACAATTATGTCTTAGAAAATAATGCACTTTAAAAATTATATCCATCATATAGTCTGCATCTAGGCCGCTTATATGACCGTGTCTTCATTTTTAAATGGTAAATGAAGGATACAAGTTGGCACACATTCACGTGCTTAGCTATTCCTAACCAATAATTGTGTTTTCTTTTTATTTTTCGCTTGAAATCTTCTCCAATTCTTGATAAAACCCTTCTCAAGGTAACACATTCACAATTATTAAAAGCATCACATAAAATGAGTAAAGCTAAGGTAATTTAAGCATAAAAATAAAGTAAAAGACTAATATATATCTATATATATATATAGAGAGAGAGAGAGACATATATATATATACATCTGCCATGCTTGTGCTTTTTAATGAAAAGAGTTACATCAACCTTACCTTTAATAAAATTATTTTCATGAGAAATGCACTTAATCATACTAAGCTTTAGGTGGAAGTATATTCATCTAATGTCTTTTGATAATATATATTGTAAGCATGTGACCATATTTGGTTAATTAATATGCAAAATAGTTGAACAATGCCTTACTATTAGCCGTTATAATAGCTAGTTTTTATATTTAAGTACTATTTTAGGTTACTTTTAGTATAAGTAGACCACATATGAGTTACGGAAGTAACTTTGGGTGTACTAGAAAGTTGCTAAGAGCATTAAGAGGTTCGAGAGTGTATGCATACATTACGTTACGTATAGTGAGTGTTGTTGATCAATATAAGCAAGAGAAGGAATTTTTAAGTAGTATAATTATTAAAATTGGGATAATTACAAGGGATGCATTTTTAAAGGGTCTTCTTAACCTTAAACAAGATTTGTAAGAAGGTGCTCTTCATTTTTGAAAAAGCAAGATGATTGCAGCAGTTTTTTTTTTCCTGTAGCAAATAAGATGTTGTATGGATGGTAGCTCTGCACTTATTAAAGGAAGAAGATAGTGAATCTTTAAGTGGAGCTTGGGAAGTGGATGTAGGCTAAGGGGAGTTTGACAAAACCATTATAAATCAACTTTTCTCTCTTTCACTAGTCTCTTCTATTTATTATTTTAATTGGTTTGTGATTATAATATGTGATTTTTTCATAACCATTTATTAATAATTCACTATTCTGTTATGTGCCATCAAAGACAAAAAAAAATTTATATCACTCCCGCTTGAATGGAGTCTCTCTTTCTGATTTTATGTAATAAAACTGGAGGAATGATTTCTATCCATGTTATAAAATTTTCTATTATTAATCTATTACATATAATTGGCGTAAGTGCTCCTTTCGTTAATATGTAATAATTAGTAAGTAAAAGTCGATCCCTCGAAGAAATGATATGGATGAGAAAACCTAAACTACTAATCTAAACTAAATAAATAAAATAATTATGTTGTTAGTTTTTGACTAAATAAAGATAAAATAAAAAAAGTAAATATGTAACCAAAAGAATCAATAACAACATAAATTAATAAAAGATAATCCAATTTACTATTAATGTTTAGACAAGTACTTTCCCTAATATTACTTTTGACTTTATGAATTAATTAATCTAGAATACATATATTTAACTAGACTGATAGGATCTTTTAAACACTGAAATTGCATTGTTTTAAGCTACAACCATCTCATCTTCAATTGGTTAACCCATATCTCTATTAAGTTAACACACTTTTGAATGTATTAAGATATATGAAATCTTATAAATGCTACCACATTAACACTAGAAAAATAAAAAAAACAATCTCTCCTAAGCACCCTATTTAATCTTTATTAGCAAATTCGTGATTCATTAACATATAAGCTCTCTAGAGGTAGATAGCTCCATCCATTACCAATATTACCACTCGATATCGTACTACTATGCATTATTCTTCTTTTTATAATTTCATTCAATTATCCAGATATATATATATATATATATATATATATATATATATATATATATATAGAGAGAGAGAGAGAGAGAGAGAGAGAGAGAGAGAGGTTTCACTTAGGAACGTCTCTCTCAAAGAAATGCACAGGTCACCTACCTTCCTTTTTCCTTCATCCACCATCTTTTACTTGGAGCTTGGCTATTAAGAAAATGGCTACTTTGATCATTAATCTTCCATTTTATGTCCACTTTACACTATTCTTTCTTTTTATTTTCCTTTAGCTATATCTGATTTTGTATTTTCAAACTTACTGCTATCTAATCCACTATTTCAACATCAGATCTTCTTCTCACTTCTTCAAATTTCTAATTATTTGACCTTAGTGACATGCAAGCTTTGCATACTATAGACTAATGCTCCTTAGTGTACAAAGACACTTTAGTCCCTTAACTTTTTGCTTTTGTCACCTAAAGTTTTTATTACTATTTTTGATAATTACCTTACAAGCTTGTCTCATCATAAAGTTGTTTAGTGCCTACTTTATTATGACTTCTTTTAATAAAAACTTGACTCCTGCCCTTTCCAAACTAATTTCCATCTTTGCCCTCATCTTCCTTTACCACTACCCCCATTTACTGTAAACCCCTGTCTAGCCCTATTATTGAGGCACCTTTTACCTTTGACAACTAAAGTTTTGAGTATACTTGCTAGTTATATTAAAAAGACACTATTTATGGACGAGAACATGGCTAAAAGAAAGATAATTTGGTTTATAAAAGTATGCATCAGTATGGAAGTGTCTATGAATCTGCCCGAATACATCCCTATTATGAGGTTAGGATGAAACAATGTATTATATGAGGAATCTATTATGATTATATACAATTTGACACCATCACTTAAGATGTAAGGTAAGCAATGGAAACCTATTACAAAAATGTTCAAGAGGGGAGATTATAATAAGTTGATGGGATAGGGGAGGAAAATTTGGAGAAATTGAAGAATTTAAGTAACCAAATAATATATATATGCCAAATGGTGACCTATATATTGCACTACTTAATAAGGAAATGCATAATTTAGAGGAGGAAGAGCATATTGGTAGAAAGGAGTTGATCCAAGTTTTGAATTACTCTCAATCCCCTAGCAAGGTTACGGCAAAAAGGATAATGAGTATGTGTAACAGGCAACGGAGAATGTGTATGATAAGTAACCTATTATCCCTTATATTATAGAGGATATGGAGCCAACTATCAAATCTTCATTGGATTTAAAAGATTATAGTTTCCAAACAGTTATAAGGAAGAAGTTATAAAGGGGCACTCAACGCAGGAGATCCAAAGATAAGTCTACCTCAAAATGACTTCGTTAGTCTGGAATGTTTGAGGATTAAATTGCCTTAAAAGGCTACAGCTTTAAAGGATTTTATCAATTTGTAACGTCCTTGGTTTGTAGGATATTTTGAAATGAAGATTAGATAAGCCAATTTGAATAAATTAAAGATTTTAGGGCCAATTTGGATTTTCTTTCAAATCTCTAGCACCACTATTTTAGGAGAATTGTGAATGCCAATAATATTAATTTTGTAAAAATGGAAGAATTGTGGTCTTGTGATTAAGCTATGCATGTATTAGTTCACTTTTCACTTTAAAATACAAGTTGTATATTTATATTATTTATGGCGCTAACCTTAATTTTTCAAAGGGACTACTTTGGGATGGTCTACTACAAAATAAGGTTAGTAGCAATTCTCTTTAGATTGCTTGTAACTTTAAAGAGTATGTGGAAGGGTTAGATTTGAAGGACCTGATATTTAAAGTAGGGATGAATCCATAAATTTTTTTAGGTGGGGGCAAAATTTTAATGGAAGTAAAATTTTATTTTTAATAGGGAAAAATTTTAATGAGAGTAAAAAATTTTTATGGGATCAAAACTTAAAATAATTATTTTTTATATGAAAATTTTTGGCCCCAATATGAATTTGTCCATGATATAAAGGCCAAATATTTACTTGAAGTAACAAACAGGAAGGAAGGAGTTTTATTAGGAAAAAGTCAAATAAAGCTCTAGTTAATCTTGCATGGCTCACCAATTTTCTTGAGAGAAAAGAAAATTTTATAGAGCCATTATTTTTAGATCATACATATATCTAGAATAGTAATTTGTTCCAAAAGGTAAGAAAAAAGGTTCCCTTTTAGATCTAACAACTCGCTTGCTTTTGATGATGGATTACACGAGGTAATATCGAAAGGGATGTCCTCTAGGATATATAGCTCTAAACAATTTGTATGCTTGTAAAAATTAAAAGGTATCAAGAAGGAATTGAAGGAGTAAAATGCTACAAGGGGCCTTAACACTATTGAAGTAGTCAATAGTGCAAAGGATAAGCTTGAAAGAATTGAACATAGTCCATCTATAGATCCGTCTAGTAAGGAGGTGCTAATTGAAGAAAAGATGACCATAAAGTGGATGATCATGCTACTATACTCAAGCAAAGGGATAGGAATAATTGGCTAAAGAAGGGAGAGATGTTTATAAAATTCTTCTTTAACTCTATCTTGGCTAAGAGGAACTCTAAAAACATATGCTCTATTGTCTCTTAAAATTGTGATTTCGTCACTAACTAAGAGGGGTTGTTAACTGAGGTAGTGCCATTTTTAAAGAAGTTTATAGGTTCTCATACTCCTAGCTCTTGTTTAGTAGAGCTTCTAAAAGCCTTTGTTGACAAACAAATAAGGAAAGAGGAAGGTCTTCTACTCTCTGAACAAGTTGGTGATCTAGAAATTGAGCGAATAGTATTCCAGATGAATGGTCAAAAGGCTCTTGGACTTAGTGGTTTAAACGGATTCTTCTTTTATAAAGCTTGGCCAATGGCAGGTTCTATAGTGAAACAAGTTGTCAAGGAGTTTTTTATTAGTGTAACCCTACATAAGGAAATTAACAAAACATTTATATGTCTTGCTTATAAGATTCCTAATCTTTCATCCTTTGGGGACTATAGGTCAATTTCTTACAGAAACTTTTTTGTTTAAAATCATTTTCACAATATTGGAAAATAGACTAAAAGTGGTGCTTCAATTTATCATAAGCAATAACCAAGGAGCTTTTCTCAAAGGGAGATTAGTAGTGATAAGATACTTATTACTTAAGAACTCTTGAAGGGATATATTAGAAAGAAATCATTCCATATTTTTGTTATTAAGGTTGACTTCAACAAAGCATTTGATTGTATAAGATAGGAATTCTTATCTAACTCGCTTGAGGTTCCCATGTTTCCTTATACTTTTAGGAAATAGGCGATGGCTGGCTCCTCTTCTAAATATTGTGGTGTATTGATCAATGAAGTTCCCTTAAAGCTGTTTAAGGGATGAAAGGTTATTAAACAAGGAGATCCCCAATTTCATTATCCATTCATCCTCTCTATGGAGGCATTGAAATTAAACATTTCAGCATTAAACTCTATTTCTTGAGGGAGGTGCAACAAAATGGAGAAGTAACTTTAGTTTATTGCAAGTCAAAAGAACAATTTGCAAACTTTTTCAGAAAACCACTTTCAATTGGCAGGTTCAAGTCTTTAAGACAAAGAATTGGAGTTTTTAGTTCCTAAAGCAAATTGACGTTATTTTTATCATAAGATAGTAAGTTTGGAAGAAAAATTCAAACTTAATCGATGTAACTCGAAATTAATGATTTCAAGTTGATTAGATTTTGGATCAGATTTAGATTTGAAATTTACAATCCAACTAGGCTTGAAGTCTGAATATATGAAACTCAAATTTTACTGTAACTTTTAAGTTGTTCTTTTCCTTTTTTTTAAATTATTGTCTACTACTTTTTCTAACGTTCATCTCTTCTTCTTCATTATTGTTTGTTACTTCTTCTGTCTTTCCACTCTTCTTCTTTATTATTTGCTATCGCTTTTTTATCATTCCTCTCTTTTTTTTACTGACATATGTCACTTCTTAGTTTAGCCTCATAACCACCACCTGCGATGGTTATTGTTGTTGTAGTTTTGAAGATGATTGTGAAATTTCCTAGTGGATTTTTTTATTAGAAATGTTGTAATCTAAAAATTTTTTTGGCTACTATATATTTGTGTACACATCAATGATAAAGCCACCAAGATAGTTGCCATACCACCAAGATACTACATATTTTTTGTTCTTTTACTATAGACAAAATAGAGAGGCGATGGAAAAGAACAAAGAATGTGATGGAAAGGGTTCAA
>JANVCQ010053092.1:0-10719 GCA_025531925.1 Erythroxylum plowmanianum
ACTATAACACCTCTCTACATTCAGCCATTAATATGACACCTTTTGAAGCTGTTTACGGGCGCTCCCCTCCTCAACTCCAACATTACCTGCAAGGCACTTCAAAGCTTAATTCTGTAGATTCTGTGCTCTCCGAGCGTTCTAAGGTTCTCCCTCAGTTAGTAGCCAACCTCGCACGCGCACAACATCTGATGAAGCAACAACACGATAAAGGGAGGGTGGACAAACAATTCCAGCCAGGTGATTGGGTGTTTGTCAAATTGCAGCCCTATTGACAACGATCAGCTATGGGTAACAGATTTAATAAGCTCTCTAAACGATTTTATGGACCATTTGAGATTGTTGCTTGTGTGGGTCCTGTTGCTTACAAAGTTAGCTTGCCACCTACTGCTCATATTCACAATGTATTCCATGTTTCGTTACTGAAAGAATGCCGAGGATACCCTAAATCCCAGCACCTTCCCTTACCTGACGACTTTATTGAAGGCTACCCATTATTAGTTCCTCTTACAATTTTGGGTCAACGACAAATTTTTCAGGGAAATCGGTTGATCTCGCAGGCCCTGGTTCAATGGAAAGGTCAGAGTCCAGACGATGCTACATGGGAGAATTATGAGGATCTTAAGATCGAATATCCAGGCTTCATCCTTGAGGACAAGGATGTTTTCGGGGATGGAAGTAATGATACAACTCAGTCCAACGCTACCTCAGCCCAACCAGTGAAGCAGACGAATCCACGCTCAAGACGCAGGCACAGCCAGCGAACAATGATTAAGCCAGCCAAGTTTGTTGATTACATGGAATAGAGTTGGTTACACTAGAGACAAAATTAGTTATGTACTGGATATAATTACAGCTACATGTTTACAGCTGTTGTAACTAACTCTAGTATTAAAGGAATAGCGTGCGTACGAAAAAGCATGCATGGTTTAACAAATCCTTCAGCCTCTCTTCTCTTATCTCCTCCTACCCTCTTCTCACTCTGTTTTACTCTGTTCTTATCTGCTGTTATCGGTGCTCTACCAGATTCTTACTGCTATATTTATACTTTGCCCACTGTGCATTTATATTTTTGTCAATGTTAGGTATTTACAATTTTTACCATTGTTAAAATATTAATAGTTTTACCACTACTAAGTATTTATAATTTTTCCCTTATTTAAGTGTTTGCGTTTTTTCCCTTAATAAAAAAATTTGTCACTTTTTTTTTTTATTTTTTAGAGTGATGTTTTAACACATTTTATTACAATTTTAATCCAAATTGAATGTTTTATTCATTTACATGATCAAATTTATATATTTTGAATAATTTACCAGTCTTTTTTTACTAGTTATCATTTGTTAAATGTATATTTTATTATGTTAATTGTATTATCATATTTTTTATATAATTAAATATTACATGGTTATGAACTTACTTCTCACAAGTTTAAGTATTCAAATAGTTTTATTGATATTATTTCACTCAATGTTGATCAATTTTTCAACCAATATTCATACTAACAATGAAATATCCTATAGATGAGCTCATTATTTGGTAGGATGCTTAAATTGGTAAAGAGAATATATTGAACATTATGAACTAGCACATTTTTACTATCTTAGTGACAATTAATTGATGCTTTTGGTTGTGATATTTAATGTATTACTCACGCCTATGAATTATGCTTAATAGATTCTAATATCTGATGATCACTTTTGTGATTCATTTAAGGAAGTTGAAGAAAGAGCGAATATCATGAACTTGTATTACATGAATATTAATATTTCTTTTATAAAATTTCTTTAATTTTGGGCAATTCTTAATTCTCTACCATTTTGTAGTTGAATGGGACCAATCATAAATAATAGGTTGGATTTCTTATGATTAACTTAACAATTATTAAATTAGACATAGCCTTCAGAGAGGACTCTCGTGCTAAGCCTACTGTTGAGATTTTTGTTAGGGATAAGAAGCTTTATGACAATTAAGAGTACTCAAATCGATGTTGTTTGATGATCATGATTTAACATATAAAGGACTTTATACATCATAGCCTTCTAAAAACTAATAATGCATAGAAATTTCTTAAGATCATTGATAAGAAATATAAGAAGTTCTCCAAAAAAATGAGAAGAATGAGCTCTTACACTTTGTATTCTATTCTTTACGATGATGTTAATGGGATTATAGAGCACACTGACAAGGTCATGACTTGTTATTATGACATGAAAGAGATCAGTATGGAACTTGATGACGACTATATTATGTAGTTTATCATAGGATTTCTTCCATCTCATTTTGACTCCATTTTGTCCAATTATAATGCTCAGAAAGAGCAATAGACCATGGAGGAAATGACCGCCTAAAAAGGATGACATAAAGAAAGTAAAGGTAAAAAGTGTTACAATGGTTACAAGTATAACTACAATGGTCAAAAAAGAATCATTCACCAAATAAAACTAATAACAATGAAACTTTCAAGAAACATAATATGTGCAACAAAGAAAATGGGTAAGTAATGGCCTTAGCTTCCAATACTCAGTATTAGCTTTAAAGAAAAAATGCAATTGCTTTTAGAAGTTTAAGTACAAGAAGGTTGATTATATGAAACTTAAGGTTGAACTAGTGTGGAGCAGTATGTATATACGAGAGACAGTATAAGAACTAATAAGTTGTTAAAGACAACCAAATTACAACTTACCATAGGATATTTTTGGAATTATATAAAGTTGCATACATTTCCTCAATTAGAGGGAATTTAGTTTCTATATTTGCTTTGGACAAAATTGGTTGTAGTTTCCTTTTTTGCATATGTAAATGTGACTTTGTATTATAACTCTATTTTGATTGTAAATAGAATTTCGTGAGGTAATCCAGAAAAAGTCAATTTGGTGAATATGTCTATTTTTACTTCTTCTTCTTCTTCTTTTCTTAATGTTATTGCTACCATAAAAAGGTTAAGGTTAAATGAGAAAATCTTCCATTAGATGGAAAAAGCAATTGAGCCATATTTTCAAACAAAGAATGGAAAGTTGAAAAATGATGGGATTATATAAGATCTCGATTTTTCAACTTTGACACTTGCATTGAGGACATAAAAAGAAAGTTGACTGCCAAGATTTGGAACATTAAGGTTTATAGGTACACTTAACTACTTGAGTTAATCCATATCCATATTTGTGAGTCTTTTGCTCCTTCAACTATAGGTGGCTACAAGTGCTTCATCACTTCCAATAACAACATTTTTGTCACGGTTTTGTTGAGCTTATTCATGATAATTTTTATTCTTTGGATGCCTTTAAAGCCTTCAAAGAAAAAGTGAAACTTCGACAAGGAAAAAGAAGATAAAATTAGTTCATTTTGTTAGAAATGATGGGTATTACGTTAGATAAGTAAGTCGAGATGTAATCGTAGACCTTTTGTAAGGTACCTAAAAGAGTATAACATTAATGCTAAATACACAATGTTTGATACACCTCAATAAATAAAGTTGTGAAAATAAAAAATCACACACTTCTTGATTTGGCGCAATGTATATTAGCAAAACTCTTCCTTGCCAAAGTTTCTATAAGGTGATGATTTGAAAACTACAACTTATATTTTGAATCAAGTGCTTATTAAGTATGTTCTTAAGACTTCTCACAACTTATGGACAAATAAGAAACTCACTTTTCATCACTTTTATTTTTGAGGGTGTAAAGTATAAGTAAGACCTTACAATCTACAATCCAAAAAATTTAATTTTAAGGTCGTCAATGGCTACTTTTATAGGTTATCATGTGGGATCAAAAGGCTCCAAGTTATATTATCTATCTTATACCACCAAAGTTATTGACACATATCATCCTATCAATTTTGATAATAAGGTTAAGGAAAAATATATTTAGAGAACACCAAATCATTGTCCTTATGCCTATCAACTTTACTCCAACGGTCGACCATATAGTTAATTAGTATCTAATAGCTATTTAGGATGGACCTATTAAATAAGTAAAACAAAATTGTCTAGATGTAATTATAGAAGATATACCTTTAAAGAGATTAAAAAAAAGTGTAGTGATCAAAGATGTGCCTTTAAAGAGATAAAAAGGGTTTCACAGACCTATAACCTCTAATGATTATATTGTATACTTACAAGACTATAAGTATTGTAACACCCCACTCCCATTTAACACATGCACATGCGTCATTCGGTCACATGTGCACATGCCTGACAAAAATGACATGTTAACTATCTCACTTTCACTATATCACATGACATCGTAATTAAAATCACAAATCACACATTTGCTAAAATCTAAATTTTCCTCATTTTATATCATAACCATAATATACATTGTAGCTTTAAGTTCAACATCATCCATATATATACAACATCGTCCAACGAGCATAAACAGCTCAGTCTACACAGTATGCTATAAACATAAGGAATGCACAAAAGTTATTAACAAACTATGTCTTCAATGCCTAACTGACCGATCTTTGAGCCATCTCTGATCGTCAAAGTTACACAAAATATGCTTCTATGGAGTCTTAGAAGCTAGGTTTTCTCACTCTCAAACCTGAAATTGTCAACGGTATAATTTTGATGAGTTTTGCGAACTCAGTAGAGTAACTATCCTCGATGGTTCACTCATGTTATAAAACACAATCAATCATAAACATATTGTCACACAGTTCATATCAACTTGATTAGCATCAAGTTCTATCACAAACAAATTGTCTTTCAGTCAAACAATTTAATCAAATTATTACTTTGTTACACTTGAATAAAACACAATCATTGGTTTAATACCATGTATTGAAACATATAACGTTCTTACAGCTTTAAAAATCATTAAATGAATTCAAATCATATGTGAATACTATAAGTATGAGACTCACATTCGCTTTCACATTATTGTGACTATGTGCTTTTTCAGTATCCCGTTTCACAGGGCTCATTTATCACAATGAGCCTTAGGCTCTAACCATATATGTTTGAGCTTTAAGCTCTTTTCAATAGCAGTCTCAGTCAGTAGCAACACCAGTCACAATTGCCCTTATATTACATATATTGAAATGAAATGAATGTGACAATTCATTCAATACAATCAATCACTTTCATTAACATTATCTCAGTCAATACATTCATTCATAACATTCAATCACTTTTAGTTGAGAATCACTTAGGCAGTCTCATTCACATATAAGTAACACTTCCAATGATATTCACATGCATCAAAACTCCTCAGACATTTCATGTCCGGAATCTAGTACACAATCCGTACATATTCTTCACATTTCAAATTTAATTCAGTAATATTAGATTAAATTAAAGCGAGACCATCTTAGGTTACTCACAATTGCTCCTTTAAGCCTATTGCCTTGATGTTTCGATGATATTCGAAAGTGGTCGCGCTACTTGCTCTCTTTTAAACATTAAAACAATTTCATATTACAGTACTGCTTATGTAATTGAGTAAACACGTGTATAAATGTATCATGTATCATGCATGTGTAATGAAAAATTCTCGAGTATATTTCTATAACAAATTGATGTACTCCAATAGTGCCAAAATTCACACACTCATTCACTATTCCAGCTTTTGCTGAAAGCATCCCATTTGTGTCAACTTTGCATAATCAATAAGAGCAAGAAAATGATGTATTTCTGTAACACTTTCTACTAGAAAATTGTTCCTCTGTGTGTTAAGTTTCTAATGATATCAAAATCATACAATTTGGTTTATTATTCTATGAGTTATACTAAAAAAGACACAAACCGTGTACCTTTGAAATTTTGGCTAATGCATGATCATACATTCAAGTTATACATCTCATATCTCTCAATTCCAATATCCAAAAATTACAAAATTTATACCAATCGAAAGTTAAGAGAATAAGATATAACTTTTGTGAAGACACCTTTGTTTGATTTAGACTACATCAATACAATTTATTTAATAACTATAGGATATGATTTCTGTCACTGGTAGTATTACAGCTTAAGCTAAGACTTAATTTCATGCCAAATTTTGAAATTCTTAAAGATAGAACTAAATTTCGACTTCTCAAAGAAAGTTGTAGACATATGTCTCTAGTTTAATCTTAATTAAGAATTAATCCATTTAAAAATCTACAGATCAAGACATAATCAAAATATCGGAGCATGTTTAATGAAAATTCTCCAGTTCATAACATTCTAGCACATTTCCTCACTTTCATCCAATCAATCTTTCTCAAATCAATTCAAATGGCTCTAAATTTTCATGGAGAGAATGATCAATGTCTTAGGAGTCTATTAATTCAAGTTTCAAGTTATTTGGAGGTTGGATAAAAAAGTTATAGCCAAAAGAATCAAAGTTTTTTAGTAAAAATACTCTAGTTCATATTCAGACTTCAAAAACTAAAACCATTCACGTAAACCATCACCTTCTTCTTCCTCTCTCTCTACTGCAAATTTTGTTTTCACGAACAGTAACAACCCACAAACCAAAGCATAACCTATAGCCACTTACGCATGCATCCATCTACAAGCATGAAAACGTCATCTATACTACTCCCCTTTCAACTCAACAACTCAAAAATTCAAGGTTCAAACTTAAATATTAAAAACCGTATACTCAAACATGCAAATTCCATTTTCTACACTTTCCTTCTATCTTCTGTATCATCCCATTTTCATCAACACAATCACTTCTTTTAACTCATCTCTATATCATAACCTCACCAAATTCATTTTCCTTATCTTTAAATTCATTTTAGATCATCACAAAAATACTCACAAATAATCCAGCGTATCAAAAATAAACAAGAACAGAGCATATATATTCATCGATTTTTCATGAACTTCTGTATCATTTTTAGCTTACTCCATTGATCATAACTAATTCAGTACAATTCAAACATCATCCATAATATCATTTACAATATCCAGAAACTTAA
Source organism: Erythroxylum plowmanianum (assembly GCA_025531925.1). Lineage (NCBI taxonomy): Eukaryota > Viridiplantae > Streptophyta > Magnoliopsida > Malpighiales > Erythroxylaceae > Erythroxylum > Erythroxylum plowmanianum. Next base: position 6,908 of record JANVCQ010053092.1, read on the forward strand.
AACATCATTTACTTGTTTCAACAAAAATTTCCAAAGTGAAGAATAGGTTTCGATGGATGGGGAAGAAATAAGAACAAGGAGAAGCAAAAAAAAAAAGATGAATTGAACTGCTTTCTTTGTCAGGTATAACATAGACGTGAGAATCAAAAACTAATATTTTGATGATGAAGATTTGGTCTGGGTGTTTTCGACGTAAACCACCGAGAGCTGACAAAAATATTTTTACGTGGGTTAAGAATTCAATGACACATGGCACCCATGAATGTGGGCCATGTGTCACCCTCCCATTTGTCTCTTATTCTTTTTTTTCAAAATAGAAAATCCTCTAAAATTCACGAAAATTTTTGAAATAATCATAATACTCTCCAAATGAATTTTCAACATGAATAATTCACAATTCATATTTTTAATCGCTTTTATAAATCAATTATACCCAGAAAATATCAATGAATGTATGTACAATTTTTTTAATGTATCAGAAATAAATATTCACATGTGTGTGAATATACAATGATGCATGAGCATGCAATATACTTCTAACTTCTCACAGTACACTCAATTTACTATTATAGGGTCTAGCCCCGATCATGGGATGTTACAAGTATGACATTGGTGACCCCCCAAATCCTGCTACTTACAAGGAAGTCGTCTTCAGTCTTCAGTCTAATTTTGGATAAATGCTTTGAATGATGAGAAGAACTCTATGTTACAAAATAAAATATGGAGCTTGGTCAATTTATGAAACGACTATTGGCCCATTAGATGCAAATAGGTATTCAAAACCAAGTGTGATCCCAAAGGTTAAGTGAAATGGTACAAAGTAAGGTTAGTAGTTAAAGACTATAACCAACAAAAAGGTATTTACTGTAAATAAACCTTTTGTTTTATTTGCACTAAGGACTTTTGGTGAATTATTATGACAATTTTGGCTTATTTGATCTAAAGATTCATCAAATAGGTGTAAGAACGACTTTCTTGAATGGATACTTAAACAAAGATATGTACATAGTTTAACCTACTATTTTTGAGATAGTTAGGAAAGAAACACATAAGTTAATTTATAAGTTGAAACAAGCTTCAAGATAATGGTATCTTAACTTTGATAAAATTTTTATTGCTAACGACTTTGAGAAAAATTTTGTTGATCATTATATGTACATGAAGATGAATGAGAGCAAGTACATATTTTTGGTTTTATATGTTAATGACATGTTGCTTGCTGTTAATTACATTGATATGTTGATTGAGATAAAATAGTTATTCTTGATTTATTTTAACATGAATGATATGGGTGAACCATCATATGTTTTAGGCATACAAATTCTTCGTAATAGGGCTAATGGTGTTATAAGATTATCTCAAAACACTTACATTAATCATATCCTGAAAAGGCTTAACATGCATTATTGTTCTTCTATAAAGACTACATCGATGAAGGGTGATAAGCTCTCTAAAGCCTAATGTCCTCAGAATAATGTTGATAGAGTTTAATAAAAATAGCCTTTATACTTCTATTATTGGCAGCTTGATAAATACTTAAGTATGCATATGTTTTGATATTGCCTTTATGCTTGGTGTGCTTGAAAGATACTTAATTGATTCTAAATAAAGCCATAGGAAAGCAACTAAGCAAGTCTTAAGATATCATTATGGTGTCAATGATCTTATGTAGACAACATAGACAATAAGAAATCCACTTCTTAGTACATTTTCAAAATGGCAAGATAAGTTGTTTCATAGAAAAATGTCAAATAGACAATTATAGATTCTTCAACCATAGAGGCAAAGTATATGGCATGCTACGAGACTATTTTTATGCAATATGACTATAAGACTTTGTTTCAACGTTGAAAAATATGGAGTCCATTTAAGGCTGCTATAATTATATTATGACAATTTACAATTGTATCTCTCTCATAATATTAAGAGCACTTCTCGTTTCAAGCATATTGATAATAAGTTATAATTTATCAAAGAGAAAGTTGCAAAGTCTCTCTTTACTATTTTAAAAAATGTCTTCAAGATGTTGATGGATCCATCAAGTAAAGGCTTACCCATTTGTATGTTTTAGAGCATACCACTTATATGAGACTATTAGAACCCACTTTTTTATTTCAATAAAAGTTTCCATTTTATGTATGAATTGTGATGATTGCTTGAATTTTGTATGATACATGTATATTATAGATATTTGTCACTATTTATGATATTTTATAACTTTATATTTGTACTAGGTAGCAAACTAATTATATTCATCATGTTTAATCTATATTGATACTAATCTCATAGTTTTGGATTAGTAATGTTTCATTATATGCAAGACATATGTTATACTAATGTGTTGGTTTAATGTTATTAGTTTAGTTTTGCATACTATTAGAAAAGTATTATGGTATCATTATGCAATCAAAGTGAGAAAATCTTAAATTAATTAATATAAATTAACATAATATAATAACAATTAATTTCTTAATTATGTCAATATTTTAATTACATCCAGATGACACTGAGTCATTTATGAAATGAATAATTATATTATTAATCGCACTATAAGTCTTTAAGTCAATTCACTAGTCTTGTTTAAACTTACCTATTGGACTTGTATCCAAACTCAAAAAATATTTTAATCTAATTGATGTACTCTTGCTAATTGTAAAGTTAGATGTGTGAAAAATTTTGATGAATAAGATTGGAAGAGCTTTAATTATGTTGATATTCACTACAACAAAAAGGACATTTAGTGTCAAAAAAATTCGTCACTAAAAGTCCATAAATTGTCAGTAATAATCATTATAGACAATTTATATTCATCGCCAAAAATGTTGTCGAAGTTCCATAGCTGAAAACTATAGATGACATTTTTCTGTAATCGTCACTAATAATTTTTGCCTATGCTTTATTTTCGTAGCAGAAAAGTATTAACGACGATTTGAAAAATCATTACCAATATGTTTTCATTACAAAATGTTTTCGTAGTGAAAAGTTTTTAGCTACATTTTTTAAAACATAGCTAAACTTTTGCTACGTTTTTAAAAACGTAACTAAAAAGTTTTGGCTACGTTTTATAAAATGCATTCAAAATTTTAATATGCATTTTAACTAAATATTTTATCATATTAATTATAATTATTTGTGACATTTTTTTGTTGGATTTTTATGGGCCACGTGTATAAATATATGTACTTAGATTTCTATCTCGGATATAGGCCTAATAAAATGTGATCTAATTTGGTAAATTAATTAGGCCTATAGAAATATGAATTAAGTAATTGTATGGGCTTGATGTGTAGAAGCCCATTACGAGTCATTATGGTTAATAGACCCATAATGGACCATAAAGCTATACAGGCTATAAAAAGGGTTGTGGTCCCCAAGTTAGAAACATTCTTGACATTCATTTGAAAAGATTTTGTTAGTTTTCTCTGTTCTATAAGGAGAATTCATTTAGTTTCTGGATCTTGGCTTCAAAGAACACAAATACATCAAGTTTTGATGTTTTTGTTTCAGTTGTGCAATGGATCAAGATTAGTATTCTTATTGTATAAATATATCATTGTTTATTCGATCTGCGTGTGATTTTGGTTGATTGAGTGTTTAGAAATCTGATTATAATAGTCATAAGGCTAAATTTCTCACACTTTAATCCATATTGTTGTATATAATATTTCAAATTTTGTTATTAATTTATTATACAAAAATATTATGTAAGAATAATTGATAGTTTGAAGCATTGTATATGTAGCGCCCCCTCACCGTAGGGTACATATCGGGACGCCCGAGGGTCGCTCCGACACGTATCCCACGATAAAGGT
>JANVCQ010053130.1:0-10716 GCA_025531925.1 Erythroxylum plowmanianum
ATGCTTTTAAACTTAACCAAATGTCCTACCCAAGTCATAAAGCTAGTGGAACATTTATGATTGTTGAGTTTGTGGATGTACAAAATTCTAAGTGTGGGGGTGTCCATATGTGAGGGTTGGTTATAATCTTAGGATGTTATTTTACATCTTATCATTGAAATTCCCATGTTGATGTAGTTTATTTCAATTTTGTAAGGAAAAGAAAAAAGGAAAAGAAAATGAAAAAAAAGAGAGAAAAAATGAAAAAAATTATTTAAAAAATTTATCAAGGAAGAATTGCATATGTGTTTAAACGTTGTTTATGATTCATGCATCTTCCTAGAGTTGTAATGGTTGTGTTATTTGAGTATGTTGAATATGAGGTAGAGGTTGGCTTGGAAGGTTTACTCTTGTGATTTAATTGGCATAAATTGTATGAGTGATTCCTTCGGATTGGTATATGCTTCATGTGGTTTGTATATGAGATTTGAATGAGGTTGTGAAATGTAAACGTTGCATTTTTCATAACTGACGGTACCCAGTTTTTGATTGAATGTTACTTTTGTTTCACTAGCTTTGATGATTTTCATACTACTTGACCCAAATATATCTCACCTCTCCTTTGCCCACATTACAACCCTAAAAGGTCCTTTGATTCATGATTTTGCATGTGAACATTAGTGGTGAAGAAATGAAATAATATGAAAAGTTATGGATTGTCATGATCATGAATGGTGTTGAGTGTACCCACGGATATATTTTAGTTAAACATATTTTCCAAGTCTACCATTAGATTGCTTAGTTTTTAAAGATATTGAATGTTGATTGATCATGAGTAAAAGCTTGGAATATTGATTTCTTGCTATGATTTTTGAAAGTCACTTATATCTGTTTATGATTATATTGTCTTAGAAAATATGGGAATTGAGTAAATGTTTTGGGTCTTTGAGTTTAATTTGGATATTTTGCACGAGGACGGACAAAAGCTTAGTGTGGGGAAAATTGATATGTGCTTAATTGTTGATATTTTTAATAATTTACACTTAGCAATTAATGATACAAAAATGCTTAAGATACTCACTTTAATTCATATATTATTTTAGGTACAATTTGGGAACAAAGAAATTAAAATGAGTTGGAAGCATTACATTTGGGTCATTTTTCAAAGATTTATTTTTGTTTGTCTTTATGAAGCAAGAAGAAAAAAAAAGGAAAGACAAGAAAAATGAAATACAAAACGACACAAGCTTAAGACCCAAAACTACAGCAGCCACAAGAGGAGAAGCAAACTAAATGGGTGTTTTGAGCAAAACGCTATGCACAACACAAAAACGTTGTGCTACGCGCAGCGTGTTTAGCGTTTAATAAAAATGCAAATGATGCTACACTGTGGGAAGGCAGCACGCAGGAGAACGATGAAGTTTCAGCAGACGCATAAGAAGGGAAAACATAGCGTGCAAGACAGCAAAACGCAGCTTGTAGCAAACATAAGGAGGTAGCAGACGCAGAAAAGCATAGGAAGCAACAAGGGTTTTAGTTGATGGAGTGACCTTTATTGGTCACATCATCAACAATAAAGGAGACTTGAATAAGCAGCCAGGTGGGAGGCGCAAGTGGAGACAGCAACAGGGGATGACGCAGGCACAGTGAGTGGCTTAAAGAAGGATGTTGGGTGCGGCTTAGTGGCTAAAGGAGTGAAGGTGAGTTGTGGCTTGGACTGGAGCACAGACGCTGGAGATGAAATGTAGCTGGCGCAGACGTGGTGGAGGCATAGTAAAGAGTAGGCAGTGAATAGTGGGCATGGACAATAAACCTCAAGGTTTATTTGTTAAATCAAAGGAATAGTGAACAGTAAAAATTAAGGGATTTTTGGTTAGGGATTAAGATGGAGATTGAAGCAATTTATGAGGAAAGAACCATGAAGAGTTAAACTTCTCGACGTCAGTTCAGAGGTGACATCGACGTCGATGACCTGGGTTAACTAATTTTATTATCATTTTGTTATTTCTTTCTCTCGTTAGGAATTGATTGTGTTATCTTATTTTAATTGATTTAGGCATTGTGTATAGATAATCATATTTTTGTCATTATTCGGTTATTTGTGTATGAACTCGTTGGGTATTGTGAATTGATGATTTTAATGCGTTCATTGAATTGTTAATTTCAAACCTATTACTAGAATTTCGATATATTCCATAATTTTTACGTTGAAATTCATGTGTAACGATTGATGAATCGTAATCATTAGGGATAACATGACCTAGGTTAAATGATGCATCGTATGTGATTGTTGCCTTGATTAATAGGTTTTTCTAATTTATAATGCTACTGCCTAATTAAATCTAGAGATCGTATCCTAGGTTGTTCGGTAGTTAGGTTTAATTAACGATCGTATCTTGATTAAACAAACCTAAGGGAAAACTTGGGTTAATTTTTAATCCACGATTAATAATTGCTAGGAGAGGTTAAAGAATAACAAATTAATAAAATATGCTTAATTAGGGTGTAGGCTGAGATTGAACCAAAGAACTTAGCCCCTATCAAATTCCCCACTTTTATCATATTTTTTCATGCTTTCTTTAATTTCTTTTTATTAGTTAGTTTTATTTTATTTTCTTCTTTAAAAATCCAAAACCCCCTTTTTTCCTAAACGTCGGTTAACTTTATTTCATAAACTTTACACACACTCTCTATGGGATCAACGTAGACTTGCCACTGCTACAGTAGTAGTCTAGTTATTTTATTTTGACTAGCGTAACGACGCGCGGTCAATAGGGATCTTCTCTTGATAGCACTAGGAAGGTGTCCACTAAGCATTGTAGATATAGTCGAAAACCAAGGGGATACAAGCTACATGGTGACCTCCATCAGCTCTAATGGTGGGTGTCAACTGATGCACATAGGAGTCTAACTAAGGTAATGGTCTTATAGGGGTGTGGATTGTTTTAATTGCTTACTGAGGTAGGGTATGGTGTTAAATTCCTGCATGTTGGTTCTGTCATAGGTTTGAAGTGATGGACTGGCTTGTTCTTTTTTTGTCTAGATTGTAGGAATTTAGTAGGGCTCATGTTGATCTTATGTAAGTTATTTTCAGATTTGGACAAGAGATTGTAGTTTTGACAATCTCAAGTTGTACATAACTTCGTATTATTTATATATACCTTCTGAATTACCAAAAAAACATCTGCACTTCACTCAATTCATATTAAAATTGAATTAAATTGCAACCAATTTCAACATATTGATGCAAGCAAAACCAAATAGAATTAAACACAACAATTTCCACACACTTAATCTATGCTTGTCCCTAAGCAAAACAAAGAACAGTAGACTATAAAAGCACAAACAATGAAAATAATGATCTTCCCAATTAATAATCAAAGATAGCAACGATTAATTCAACAAACACAATCTAAGAATTTGAAACTCATAATATTCCATGAATATGCTATTCTCTGCATATTTGGCCATAATTAACAAGTATTTCAACTCAAAGACCATTAAAAAGTGTGATAGACACTCACTCCACTTTCCATTCTCTCAAGCATTCAAGGTAGTAAATATTCGCTCATCGTTCATTTCATGTAAGGCATCTTCCATAGGCTTGCTTACTAATCTAATCTCCACCACTAAAATCAAAAATAAACATCAATACGAAGGTCTTTATTTTGGTTGTAACGGGGTCGGGCTAAGGGTAGGAAAAAGAAATTTTATTAATTTAAATCCACAAAACAAATTGAGCATCTAAAATGAAACAGAACAATGAATAATAAAACACCCAGTTATTTCCTTTTATGTAACATGGTGAACACCCCTCATTTTTATGTGTCTCCTCTTCTTTCATTTTCTAGTTGTCTTCTCTTTCCTTTGTTTTTTATTTCCTTTTCTTTTATTTTCTCTCTTTTTTTCATTTTAATTTAAAAATTTTAATTAATTAATTATTTAAAACAACAAAATTCAAGAGAAGAAAAATATAGAGGTGAGATAAAAAAAATTGACAACCATACCCATCCCTAATGCAATAGCCAACTATATGCTATGATTCTCCCACATTTATTCCTTAAACCAATTATACCCCTTTTAAATGTTTAACTTGCCCTTATGGTAGGTGTAATGAATAGGATAAACAATCAAGGTTAAGGCTCATATTTTAGGTTTAAAGAAAGAAATTGTTCATGTTAAGCTCAAAGGGGCACACTAAGGTAGCATTAGGGTGGCTTTTTAAGCAAAAGGGCTAAATCCTAATTGCCTTTCATCATTTCAATGTTTGCATAAGATTATTTGATCTTGACTAGTATTTGGAAGAAAGTTCTAGAGTTCCCTAATCATGAAAGAACACTCTCAGCAAAGAATACTTAAATTTGGTGTTTAATAGTTCAAAAAGGCATAAATTCTTACTAAAGAAGGTGTCATTCATCTATCATAACAATCTAATGCTCTTTTAATCGAAATCTAGGTTGATTAGGCTAAGTATGCAAATATACTCATTCACTAATATTATGCATTTCTAATCCTGATCAAATTCTTTTAATGATCATGCATCTCTAAATATTAAATGGCAAAAACAAACGCATGATTTTTTAACTAATACTCTCCCTCCACCCGCGCCCCCATATTTGAACATCATAATATACCTAATGTGATAAAAAAAAAAGAAAAAGAGGAGTGTAAGATAAAATTCAAAAATTAACACAAATAAGGATAAGCATTAAAACTATATGACAATAAACTGATAAGCAGTAAAAATAATGAAAAAATAGGGATAGAAATACGATACAAAAGTGTGGTGGTAGTTGGGTTGATGCGGTGTGGAGCATGGCTTCCTCCATTGAGAAGTGGAAAATAGTTATGAGGAAAACAAATAGAAGAGAATGAAAGGTATGTCTGTGAACACAAAGCAAACAAATTGAGTTTCACTAAAAATAAATAACTAGTAACTAATTGAAAAACAAAATAGAGATTATATAGGTTACCTCTCAATTAGCGCTTCTTTAATGTCTTTTAGATGGACCCCTCGACCATTATGCTCAAGGTGGATCGTCCAAAGTGACTGACTCCACTGTTTTCTTCTCTTCATTGGGATTTTTCTCTAAGAATCTCCCAAATATAGTTGCATCCACCAGCAATTGACAACATTCATCACTCTCCTTAACCAAGTCCAACTTCTTTTCTTCTTTTTCCTATAAGGCAAAATGAAAACCTACAACATTAACTTGATCAACAAAAGAACACTCTTCAGAAATAGTAGAAGTAGGAATAGTTTCAATATTAAAGACTAAAAATTCTACCATTTCTCCTAAGACTATCATGGTCAATTTCCCATTCTTCACATCAATCACATTATTGGTAGTGGCCATAAAAGGCCTCTGTAGGAGTATATAGTGCTCCTTTTCTTTCTCCTTCACTTCCCACATGCCTGGGACAACAAAGTCTATGGGCACAATCAATCTTCCAACTTTCACCAACATGTCTTCCATTATTCCTTTCGAATAACAGATTGATCTATCAATTAATTGGAAACACATGTTTGTAGGTCTTAACTGTCCTAAATCCAATTTCTCATAAATAGAGTGAGGCATAAGATTTATGCTTGTTATAAGATCAAGCATACCCTTAACCTCATTGCCATTATCCATTGATACTTGCACGATAAAACGTCCTGGATCTTTCAGTTTGGGGGGGTAAATGCGACTGCAGAATTGCACTTACTACTTTTGAAAACTAGCACCTTTTTGTTAGGCTCAAACTTTCATTTCTCGGTGTTTAGTTTCTTGAAGAACTTGACATAAGCCAAAATGTTTCTAATCACTTCTAATAAGGGCAGATTAACATTAACCTTAGAAAGCATACAATATAGATAGGAAAACTACTCATCTTGTTTCGATTCCTTAAGGCAACTTAGATGTGGAATTGGTGGTCGATAAGGATCCATCTCCTTGTGTAATTTTTGTCCTTCATTATCCTTGGTGTCATGCTTAAGTTGTTCACCCTTTTTAATATGACTTAAAGAGTTTCTATCATTGCTTTTCTCCTTCCGCTTATCTTCTTATTGAGTGAAGCTTTCCTTCTTTTGATTATCAGCATCAGACAACTTAGAAGGAAACTCAACATGATTGTCAATCACTTTACCACTTCTCAGAACCGTGATTCCTTGGGCTTGCTCGGGTTGACTTCCCTTTTGATTATTTTGCATTTAAGTAGCGAGTTGCCTTACTTGGATCTCAATCCTCTTCACAGATGCCTCTAAAGGGTTGGAGCTCTTATTGTTCATTTCCTAATTTTGAGTTGTGGCCTAAATAAACACATTTAGGCTTTCCTCCAATGAAGGCTTGCCCGATGAGTTTTGATTTGATGATTGTCCTTGGTAATAATTTGGCCTCTAAAAATTTTGGTATTGTTATTGGGGTTGCATTGGTGGATTGTTGGTCTTCTATCAAAAATTGGGTCGGCATCTCCAATCAGGATTATAGGTGTTTGAATATGTATCATTTTGCTTCCTTGATTGAAAACCGTTAAGTTCGTTCACTTGCTCCTCCCCATTAAAAGGTTTATAAGAATATGTACAAACATTTGCTATATGACCATAAGTTCTACATATACCACACACTTCTTGATTTGGATCGTTATGGGGTAGTCTCGTAGTTAACATCTTTACATGCCTTTTTTAACTTAACTAACTAAATAGCCAGTTCTTGATTCAAGCTCACTTTATGAACTCTGGCTCTTCTTCCCCTCACGCTCTTTTGTTGAGAATTAGCCCCCAATTTTTTGAAGATTTCATACATTTCTTCGGCCATCCTCTCTCCTACAAGTCCTCCTGTTGCATTGTCCATCGTGAACTAGCACTGCTGCATAAACCAATCATAAAAGAATTAGTTTAACATGTGAAGCAAAAAATGATAGTGTGGACATTGTATCAACAAGATCTTAAAGCATTCTTATGTCTTGTGGAATGACTCTCTGTCCATCTGAGTGAAGGTAGCTATCTTGATACCCAACTCAAATGTCTTTTGACGGGAATAGATTTTTCCCATGAATTTTTTGTACACCTCTTCCCATGTAGTCAATGAATTAGGTGGAAGGTTCATTAGACAAGTCTTGGCCTTATCCTTTAATGTGTATGGGAAGCATCTCATCCTAAGTTGATCCTCATTTAGGCCATCCAAGGGGAATTTTTGGAGAGTGGTATAAGATTCTCGAATGAAATTTAAAGAGTCTTCATTAGGAATACCAGAGAAAGATGGTAGCATGTTGTAATGGATGCTCTTTAATTTGTAATTTTTAGCTACCTCTCCCAAACGTATACAAGACGTCACAGTACCAATCATTGGTTTGGCATACTCCTTCATCACCAATTGCCTTTCACCCATCTTTTAGTTATTCACTTGATCTTTATGTTTTGGTTCCTTGCAATTGTCTTCAGAGTCCCCTTGAGGTCTTTGTATTCTATGTACGTTATTAATAAAAGGGACAAGTTCACTATCTAAAGATCTCCTTCCTAGCATAATCCAAGTGCATTTACTACCTATAGTTCTCCTACCTAGCACAAACTAACTACAAAAGGCACTAAATTAATAACAAAACTTACAAAACACATTAACAAAATAACACAATAAAACATACGTGCACAAACAAACATAAACAGTTCAAATCACTTAAACAAATAAAAACAATCAAAATTAATTTAAGCCAAACGTTAAACACTTCCCCAGCAACAACGCCAAAACTTGTTGTGCCCAAAAAGTTCTAAAAATTACCTTGGCCATCTTATTTGCAAGTATATAAGGTAGTTGTAGTGATTACCTATGGTCGTCTCCCACAGAGATGAAATTGGATCACTTAAATTAACCTATAACAAAAGTAATAAAGATAGTTGCAATTTAAAACATTTTATCCCAATTTGTTGAGTAAAGAATTTAAAGAAAATCACAAAATATATTAAAAAGTAAATGAAATTAACTGGAAGCAAAAATAAATAGATTAATCACTAATTTAATCTCCTATGTATGATTAAGGGAAACGAATGGAAAGTTGTCCTACTAAAATTAATACTTGGGTTCTAAATCAACTCGAATAATGAACTAATCTAACTTTTGTATTCAACCAATTATCATCCAAATTAGTTATGGAAACCTAACTACTAATTACCACTTAAGTGAATATATTTCTAGTCCTTAATCTAAGCATCTATAGTTTCTCTATTCATATTAAATTTCTCCTCTTAGTCCTTCATTTAATACTAAAAACGATGCATAGTTTTGCCATTGTATTATGTCCATTCATCTTAGAAACCACAAAAATAAATAATACAGTAAATCCATAACTTAATCATGCATAGTCAACTAGAATAGCTATATAAATTCTCAAGAAAAAGAGATCGTCCCATCATAGCATAAACATAGCTCATCATCTCCATACACTTCAGTGCTATATTACTATCAACAGAAGTATTAAAGAAACAAAATAGTGAATACTAAATGAACTATGACAAGATAACAAAGCAACAGTTAATTAAGCTACCAAAGTAATAAGTTCAGTAAATAAATAAAAACACTATAATAGATGAATAGCAAAGCAAGCAAACAGTGATCATGTAAAGGAGGAGCAGCAGTCTCTTTCCCCTCTCAAGCTTCTCGCATTAGCTCTCACCTTTTGCTTCAGCTTATTCTCATCAGATGGTTGAAGGCTTAGTTCTACTTCTAACTCTCTGCTATGTTTCTCTCGTCTTCACCGACTCTCTTTGTTCTCTTCTCTTCTTCCCTTCTTTCTCTCTATTTTCTCTCTCCCAAAGTGTCTTTAGTGTGTTAAGTGAAGAATGAGTATGTTTCCTTCGCTGCCACCCTTATGTCTATTTGTAGTATACTCTTAGGTCTAGGGTTTTGTGCCCCTTCAACCTACATATGCCATGTAGATTAAATGGAATGTTGTTCGCTTTGCATGAGAAGTCACAGTTCTGACTTAACAAGTCACAACAGTGACCTTGTGACTTAGCATAGCTGGGTGAAGAAGTGTGAAGCATGTAACTACTAGAAGAAGGACGTTGCAGCTAGCTGGATGAAGAACGTTGTAGCTGGCATCATGAGCATGCATGGAGTTGCATGGCGTTGGCATCACCATGAAACATGGTAGTTGGAAATGTATATAGGAAGCTCACCATGGGAAGAATTGGATGGGCTGTTAACATTAGAGGGCATGAGCTAAAGTGAGTGTGACATGCAATTAACTAATGTTTCATGCAATTAACATGAATGACTATGCTATTAAATAATGTTCAATGCGTTTAACTTGAATGTCCATGGCATTAACATGTGTCACCCATTTTCATGCACAATTCTTCTTGTTTTAATTCATCGCATCTTTCATTCTTTCGTGCATAAATCTTCTTGTCTTTTTATGCCACATTCACAAAATAATCTAATTAAGATTCCTGTAACATCTGCACTATTTTCATTCAATTCATTTTAAAATTGAATTAAATTGCAACCAATTTCAACATATGGGCACAAGAAAAATCAAATAGAATTAGACATAACACCCATATATCTAGATTTTCTACCCTTGATCACTAAGGTAAAAGCAAAAGATTGATAATTGGTGTAATTACCCTCTATCAATTACATAAAGACTCAATTAATCAAGTTTATATTTAATTCCCTTTATATCCATTAATTTGCTCATACATCTCTTCCCTTATCACTAATAAATACCATAGAGAAAAATATTAGAAGTTTTTTAGGGTTGGTACATATAATTCCCCTTATGTTTTTAAAGTTGCTTGGAAGGATATATGTCTCCCAAAGAAGGACGATGGTCCAAGGATCACTCTATAAAGCTGACTAATAAGACTTTAATAATTAACAGGATATAGAGAATACTAACAGATAAAGAATCTTTGATCCATAAACAATATGACTTTTGGACATGTGAAGTGATGTATAATACCTCCTAGACTATATAGAATATCCTGAAGATTTGAAACCAAGTTAGAATATGGTTTAAATTAAGGATGAGATATGGTTCTAATACTACTTTTTAGGCAAATTATTGATGCCCTTCAAGTCCCCTAATGGAGAATGACACCTACTTTCATTTGTGGACAATTGCTTAATAGAATGCTTCTATATCAAACATGAACAAAAACAATCTATTAGGAATCTCGTTGAGACGTTGGGCCTAGAGAGATCTATACTTATGCAGCCTTACCTTTAGTTAGTAAATAGATTTTTTCTAATGGACTTACTAAAAAAATTGAAAACAGTTGAAAAAAGAAAAATACATAAATAAATAACCACATATATGAAATAATTTAAATTTACAAATATAAAAAATAATGAAACAAAAATAAATGAATAGATGAGAAAGAAAAAAAATGAGTAAATGAAATAAACAAGAAACTAAAAAGAAAAGGAAAATTTTGAAATATAGAAATAAAATAAATAAATAAGCAAATGCAAAAAAAGTATTAATACTAATAAAATTCACAAAAATCGAAAGGAAATGTTTGAAAGGCCTATAAAAAGAGAAGGACATTTCTATGTAGGGCTTTCTACATATATCTTAGTTTGCCAAAAGTTTCTATTAAAGGTAGGTCCTTAGTAAGCTCTAGTGGGGCCATATCTGTTGGACCCCGATTTTTGAGTGAAAATAAGAAATATTCAACAGTGAATGTGTTGATTGAAATAGAGTTGAAAAACAAGAACTAAAAAGAAAAAGTGTGAAAATATGAAAAGTTTGACT
>JANVCQ010053206.1:0-10711 GCA_025531925.1 Erythroxylum plowmanianum
ATTAGAAGTTGTGATGCTGTTTAGGATGGAACTTTCGGGATAGCCACATTGATTTGGAATTTTGACCCTTATAGAGGTAGAAATTGTTTCTAAATTCTCCATAAATGTTGTAGATGATCTTTCCAGCTTTCCAACGATATGAAGTTTGTAAGTTTTGGATATCGTAGTGGGAAGTTATGATCCTTTCAAGTGTGACGTTGCATAGGATATGTGTAGATGACAACTATGGAAATTCGTATACTGAATTCAAGGATATTTCTGGGTTGATGTGAGCTAATTTAGGCAAAATATCCTTTTCGAGAGTTGTAGAGGATCTCTCCAGCTTTTCAACGATATAAAGTTTGTAAATTTTGGATATCGGAGTTGGGAGATACGAGCATTACAAGTTGTAAGGTTTAATTCGTCTCAATATGACGTCAGCATTCGTCTCAGTATGACGTCAGCATTTGTCTCAGTTTGGCCAGAACATCTTCTAGTCCAAATTTGATCCTCTAGATGATAGAATTGATCTTTAAGGTCTTCATGAGAGTTGTAGATCTTGAAGTCCTATTTCTATTCATCTAAAGAACACCTGAATTCGAGTTCTGTACAGAAAGTTATACCTATATTTCCAATTCGTCTCAGTATGACGTCAGCATTCGTCTCAGTATGACATCAGCATTCGTATCAGTTTGGCCAGAGCATCTTCTAGTTCAAATTTGATCCTCTAGATGATATAATTGGTCTTTAAGGTCTTCATGAGAGTTGTAGATCTTGAAGTCCTATTTCTATTCATCTAAAGAAAACCTGAATCTGAGCTTTTTACAGAGAGTTATACCCATTTTTCTAATTCTTCTCAGTTTGACATCAGCATTCGTCTCAGTATGATATCAGCATTCGTCTCAGTTTGGCCAGAACATCTTCTAGTCCAAATTTGATCCTCTAGATGACAGAATTGGTCTTTAAGGTCTTTATGAGATTGTAGATCTTAAAGTCCTCTTCCTAGTAATATAAAGAATAGCTGAATCTGAGTTCTGTACAGAAAATTATACCCGTTTTTCCAATTCGTCTCAGTATGACATCGGCATTCGTCTCAGTATGACATCAACATTCGTTTCAGTTTGGCCAGAATATCTTCTAGTCCAAATTTGACCATCTAGATGATAGAATTGGTCTTTAAGGTCTGCACGAGAGTTGTATATCTTAAAGTCCTCTTTCTATTCATCTAAAGAACACCTGAATCTGAGTTATGTACAGAAAGTTATACCCGTTTTTCCAATTCATCTTAGGTTGACTTTCTGTTTCATCTTAGTTCCAAATTTGACCAGAACATCTTTTGGTCCAAATTTGACCCTTTATATGATAAAATTGGTCTTCAAGTCTTTATGAAAGTTGTAGAACTTGAATTCTTCTTTCTATTGATCCAAAGAACACCTTAATCCAAGTTTTCTAGAGAAAGTTATGACCATTTGTTTCAGTTTGTCTCACCTATCGTCTTAGAATGACGTTAGCAATGTCTTAGCCTTCTTTGATCTCAGTTACTATTCATTCACTTTGTCTTAGTTACTATTCATTCGCTTCGTCTCAGTTACTGTTCATTTGCTTCGTCTCAGTTACTGTTCATCCTACTGTCTTAGTTACTGTTCATCTAAGACAAAGTTATTGTTCATCTTCTATCTTCTGTTCTATTTTTGACTTTTCAGATGATCGGATTTGTCTAGAAGGTCTTCATGAGAGTTGTAGCTCTTGAAGTATTCTTTCCAACCATATAAATAACACCTCAATCAGAAATTTTTATAGAAAGTTATGGTAATTGTCCCAAGATAGGTTCAATATGATTAAGGATCAAGCTATGTTTGATTCTTTTGGCCATAACTTCTTCTATAGACACCCGAATGACTTGATTGTTGAATCATTGGATTTGTAAGACATTTCTATACATATCCACCAAAAATCATGGCCATATTAAATGAATGGAGAAAGATTGAGTGAAAAGAATGGGATGGGTACAGTAAATGTGCTCTTAAGTAATATGAACTAATGAACATACTACAGTATTTTGAGTACATCTGGAGCTATAGAATCCCAAATGAGATGATTTTTAATTTTCAGTAAACTAGAGACATGGAGAAACAAATGGTATGAAGAACTTGTAATCTAATTCAATCTTTAAGATGTTTAAATTTCAGATGGAAGTTATGCATAGTACATTGTTTGGGACAAGAGTAGTCCCAAAATGTTTGAAGTATATCTTTTGAATCACTGAATCAGATTGAATGATTTTGACGTCCTTAGAAGTGTAAGACAATAGAGAAGATTCTTCTAGAATAAAGTTGCTATGTCAGAATGTTCAAGGGTATTTTTGGTAAGACACTTAAGTATAAAAGATATAAGGCATAAATGGAAGGGCAAATGGGACAATTCTCAATCATTAAGGGCATAAATGGAAGAAGAAGTGTTGTCTTGCCTATAAATGAAGAAAAAAAATGTGAATGGAAGGAGTAGAAGAGAAGAGAAGAACGAAAGTTCTAGAGAAGAGAGAGAGAATGTCATTGTTGGCCCTGAATTTTTTTTTTGAATAAGCATGATTTAAATTGATTTCAAGGTTTTAATAGATAAGCTATTTATCAGGAGTGTTTAATAATGTTAAAGTGTGAAAGAAAATATGACAGGGGTTAGTGGAAGTATTAAAGTAGTAAGAGAGTGTGAGGGTAACTATGGCAAGCCACATAAGTGTAGAAACCATAAGGCATTAAAGAAAGGACAAGGTGGATTTTTATAAGTCATTAAAGGTAAGATGGGAAGAAAGAAGTGTTCCTTAAGAAGGAGAAAAACGAAAATGGAAGAGGAAAAGTGAAATAACAAATCAAAGAGAGAGAGAAAGAGAGATTTCAGTGGTTGAGAGGAAGGAAGAGAGTTGAGCTAGGGTTTCATCTTTTCTAAGCTTTCTAGAGAGATTTAGAGGTTTTGCAAGAAGGGGAAAAGGTAGAGAAAATCAAGAGCTTTCTTTTGAACAAGCATCTCTTCTTTTGGTGAAGATCTAAAGTAAGAGCATTTTAATGCTTTAGATATGGGAAGGGCTTTAGTTCATGATGCTTAGAAAATGAATAGGTTTAAGGATTCTATAATCAATTTTAGTGATTATGTCTTATGGGTTTCTATTTTAGTAACCCTATTGAAGTTGGGAATTTTTGTCTATGAAAAGGGAATCAAGAAAGACAAAAGGAGCAAGAAGAGAGGCACATTTCAGCAAGCCATAGTCAAGGACTTCAAGGTGGGTTTCACTTTTATAGTTAAGTATTAAGCCAATACAATTTTTGTCAAGAAATCACAGTAAATGATTTTTCAACTACCTCATTCATGTGCATTTAATGTTTTCTAAATGCTGTAAGATTGTGTTACATGATTATACATAATTTGTGTGATAAATCATGAAAAGTTGTTTTTAAATGATTCTTTGAAATGATGCATGATTTTAAAACCATGCTTTTGGAAATGGTTCAAGATATAACAAGTATACGAAAAATTAAGTTTTCAAGAGAAGGGCCATTTTGGCCATCAAGCTTACAAGATCATGAAATATGTGTTATATGGGTTAGTGGTGGTCCCCTAAGTTATGTCGCGTGCACGTTGACCAAGTTAAAGGCTTCTCCAGCCTGCCCGCTAGTGACATGGAGCTCCTTCAGAGACTCCCATAAGTTCACGGCTACGCAACACCATTCTATGGAAATGTGTAGTACGTTCTGTTTTGGATCCACCCGAACCATCTGATATGTTTATGTGTTCATGACAAGTTGAGATGCATTCATGACTGCATACACATGAATTTCTCTACGAAAATTGTTTTAAAAATGTTTTTGCTTGTTGTAAACTATAAAATTGTTACCCACGAGTCTTCGAGCTCACCCCCACTTTCCTCCCATAAGCAGGTGGTGAGCAAGAGATTGAGTAAACAAGGGCCAAGGCATCAATCCACTTTTGAAATGTTGGTGTAATTTAAACAAATCTAGTAAACCAAGGCTTTAGTTGCATTTTGAGCAATTTATTGTTCACATATCTTTTGTATTTTGGAATATTCTTGAAACATTCGTGTATTGGGCGCTTGAAATGCCCACTAAAGCTTTGTAAAACTATGATCTTTTGATATTAATGACTTATGATTTTGTTTTCGCCTATGAAACTCAAGGTTACGTAGGGGGAAAAAAGTTATGTACTGACTTCAAGGATATTATGGGTTGATGTGATCTGATTTAAGCAAAATTGACTTCTGGAAAGTTGTAGATGATTTTTCCAGCTTTCCAATGATATAAAGTTTGTAAGATTTGGAGATCGTAGTAGAAAGTTATGATCATTTGAAGTTGGTGCTGTTGCGTAGGGTAAACTTTCGGGATAGCTGTATTGATTTGAAATTTTAACCCTTATAGAGGCAAAAATAGTTTATGAGGTCCGCATGGAAGTTGCAGGTCTAGAAGTCTTCTTTAAAACGGTCTAAGAATGACCTCAATCCAAAACTTGTAGTGAAAGTTATGCCCTTTTTATTGCTTCGTCTTAGTTTTGCGTCTTAGTATGACGTCAACAATTGTCTCATGATGTCAGCATCGTCTTAGTTTGGCCAGAACATCTTCTGGTCCACATTTTGATCCTCTAGATGATAGAATTGGTCTTTAAGGTCTATATAAGAGTTATAGATCTTGAAGTCCTCTTTCTATTCATTGAAAGAACATCTGAATCCGAGTTCTGTATAGAAAGTTATAACCCTTTTTTTCCAATTCGTCTCATGACATTAGCAATTCGTCTCATGACGTCAGCATCGTCTTAGTTTGACTAGAATATCTTCTGGTCCAAATTTGATCCTCTAGATGATAGAATTGATCTTTAAGGTCTTCATAAGAATTGTAGATCTTGAAGTCCTCTTTCTATTCATTGAAAGAAAACCTGAATCTGAGTTTTGTACAGAAAGTTATAACTGTTTTTCCAATTCATCTCATGACATTAGCAATTTGTCTCATGACGTCAGCATCGTCTTAGTTTGGCCAGAACTTCTTCTGGTCCAAATTTGATCCTCTAGATGATAGAATTGGTCTTTAAGTTCTTCATAAGAGTTGTAGATCTTGAAGTCCTCTTTCTATTCATTCAAAGAAAACCTGAATCTGAGTTCTGTACAGAAAGTTATAACCATTTTTCCAATTTATCTCATGGCATCAGCAATTCGTCTCATGACGTCAACATCATCTTAGTTTGGCCAGAACATATTCTAGTCCAAATTTGATCCTCTAGATGATAGAATTGGTCTTTAAGGTCTTTATAAGAGTTGTAGATATTGAAGTCCTCTTTCTATTCATCTAAAGAACACTTGAATCTGAGTTCTTTACAGAAAGTCATAACCATTTTTTCCAATTCGTCTCATGACATCAGCAATTCGTCTCATGACGTCAACATCGTCTTAGTTTGGCCATAACATCTTCTAGTCCAAATTTGATCCTCCAAATGATAGAATTGGTCTTTAAGGTCTTCATAAGAGTTGTAGATCTTGAAGCCTTCTTTCTATTCATCTAAAGAACACCTGAATCTGAGTTCTGTACAGAAATTTATAACTATTTTTCTAATTCATCTCGTGACATCAGTAATTCGTCTCATGACGTCAACATCGGCTTAGTTTGACCAGAATATATTCTAGTCCAAATTTGATCCTCTAGATGATAGAAGCAGTCTTTAAGGTCTTCATAAAATTTGTAGATCTCGAGGTTCTATTTCAAATGATTTAAAAACAAAATCAATCAAACGTTTGTAGAAAAATTTATGGCATTCGCGCCAAAACATGTACAATATGAGTAAAGCATAAAAGTGTTAGATTCTTTTGACCATAACTTCCTCATCCGACCCCCAAATGAAGTGATTCTTGAGGAATGGATTTATAACATTTGTGCCTATCTCTCCAAGAAAATTTGTATCTTTTGGAGTTGACTTGTATAGGTTTGATGGAGAGAAAGTGAGGGGTCGGTTGGGAGAGCCAAATTGGGGCATGTACATGCTTTAGTTTTCTAAGTATGTCTCAAGCTGTAGGGCTCCGATTGAGATGATTTTTACTTCAAAACGAACTAGAGATTCATAGCTGCAATTTCTTTGATGAAGTCAAATTGAAATTTTGGTGTTTGACTAGTGTGGGCACTCCACTCTTATAGGATGATGGTTATTTAGGGTTATTGGAATTGAGCCTACAAGGTACTACGCAAACCCAAGGTTTATGACTCCGGATGTTGGGCTCCAAAAACGGGGTCCAACAGTCATAAAAAAGAGGGAAAGAAGAGAAAACAAGCTAGGGTTTCTATTTCCTTAGCCTATAAGAGAGATTTTGAGGTTGTTCAAGAAAAGAAAAAGGCAGAGGAAGAGAAGAGCTTCCATTTGAGCCAAATATCTCTTCATTTGGTGAAGAACCAAGGGGATCGAGGAGATCTATTTTAGTTAGATCAACTCACGGGGAGCACATTAAAGATACAACAGGAAAGAGCCTTAGATACCTCAGGTTGATTGCAAAGAGAAGAGACATTCTGAGCAAGTCTATAAGCAAGGAAATGAGGTGGGTAATGTGTTTACAGTTATTGTGTGATTGGGCAAATTTTTGTCTAAGTGTGAATATGTGTTAAATTGTTTGAATTTGATTTGTTGAAAAATACATGATATTTTGATATAATTAAATTGTGATTTTTGATCAATGTTATGCGTTGAAATTAATCATGACATTTTGTATAAATAGAAAGAAAAGGGTTGAAAGCATAAAAAGCATTTTGGTAAGATGATTCTGAGCATGATTCTGTGCTTCTGTTTGGGCAAGAGTGGAAACATTCTGTTCGTCACGTACACGTTGACAATAACCTTCTCCCGGCTGCCTGCTTGTGGCATATGAGATTCGAAAAATGAACTCATTTTGTTCATGGGATAAACTTCAATTTTTCCATTCTATTTCATGGAACCCTCGAGCCATTTGTTGTGCATTGCATTTTAAATTGTCAAGTATGAAGCATATTGAGTGTTGTGTGTTATGAGCTAAATTTGATAAATGTTTATATTGCTTGAATAAAGTGTAAATGCTAGAATTGCTAGACACACACACACACACACACACACACACACACACATATATAATAGAAGAAATAGAGACCAGGCCAATAGAATTAGATTTACAAGATAAACCTTTGATATTATCTAATAATATGCCACCTAGATTATCTTTTACTAACACCAGTGTTGTTAGTCATCCTTTAACTCGACAAGTAAGTTCAAACAGATACAATAATAATTTAATACTAGCTAAAGAAGATAGTTTAAGAAACTATAAACTAAAAGGAGAATATTATAACGGAACAGCCTTTGTTCCAGTTAATATATTAATAGATACAGGAGCTAATGGAAATTATATTAGCTATAAATTATGTATTGGATTAAAAAAATATAAATTAGATGAACCTCATCAGTATACCAATTTTAATGGTGAATTACATTCAATCGTTGAAGCTATAGAAACTTTAACAAGATTTGGCCAAGATATAATACCTATTAGATTATTAATAAAAAATGAAGGATTTAACAATACATTAGAAATAATGTTAGGAATAACATTTCTAGAAACCCTATCAGATTACCTCTTATGGATTAAAGGGAAACAACTAATAACTATAGAAAAGAAAGATGAAAAAAGAGAAGAAATAAGTAAAAATCCTTTTATTATACATTTAGAAAAATTAAAAGATGTCAGAAAGTAGCTCAGATAGTGAAAACTATGTTATGCCTGAAATAGATAATTTAGTAACACAAATTGGAAATTTAGATCTCCAAGATAATTTTATTAATATTAAACCAACAGGGATAAAAGCTGAAAATCCAAACATAATAGATATACCAAGCTCTAGTACTGAACCTAATATTAGATCAAGATTAAGTCAAAGTTTTAATAGACCTGTTATATTCTTCTACTTGTTCTATACTCATAGAAACAAAATAGAAGAGGGTCCAACACGCTTCCTTACCTGACTTCATTTTGACCAGAATACTACCGGGTCGTACCACGGAGTTTTTACCGGGTGTTTCAGCCCCAACCTATGGACATAGGTAACTCTCTTGTAGTCCCTTCAGTAATATCTAGCGCAGCCTAGTTTTGTTTCCTACCTCTAGGCATAAGAAGTGAATTAAGAAGGTGTTTGGACTTTTTCTATTTAGTTATGAGGAGTAGAGAATAAGTATAAGAAAAGGGGTTTTATTTATTGATATAATATATATATATATATATACATATGCTTGACTTTGGTCAATTACCAATGGCTATAAATATATTAGCCACTAAGCTGTGTAGCTCATCCCACGCTTCCCTCCTCAGGTGTAGAAAGAGAAGATTAGCGATCCTTGCAAGGCATTGGAACTCCAAGATAGTTAAAGACTTTTGTAATTAAGTTATTCAGGAACTTTTTGTATTTTGGAATCATTCTAAACATAAGCATTCAATGGTATCACGTGTAGTCTCTATTTTTGTAATATGTATTTGTATTAAACAAAAAGGGGTAGTTTTTGAAATGTAAAGATGTTTTGAAAACAAGCTTTGTTTTCTATGATGGGCCCAAATAATTGTTGAAAATCTGATGTGCTCAATAATGTTTGCATCTTTGTGACTAAAATGGTTTTAAAGAAATCGGGCGGATTTTGATTATCGATTTTTTGTTGCATATGCGTTATTGTTTTTTAATAAAAATTTTGGAATGAGTTTTGACTGGTAATTTGTCTCCAAATTCTAGGCTCCGGAAGCGAGGTCCAACATTGTTTGGTATCAGAGCCTAGGTTTTTCCTAGGCTTAGAATGCATTGTAGGATGAATTGTGTGCTATGTGATTTATTGTTGTATTGTGAATTGATGTGTTGTATTAAGTGACATGCATATCATGAATACATATAGGAAATAAGATTAAAATGAAAGTAAGCTGAAAGATGGTGTCTTAGCAAAGGAGTAAAATGTCACTTCGTAAAAGAATACGAGGAGGTTTGTAAGGATCTGCTGCATCTGATTCCTCACCACTTGAGAAGGATACTGATGAGTATAGAATCCCAGAAATTGTAACCGTATGAGTCACATGTATGAACTTCCATTAAGAGCTTGGACTAGTAAAAACGATGAGAGGAAGGGTGTTTGATTAGAGTGTAAGATGAGGAAAGTTTGTGGATATTTAGAAATAAGAAATAAGGCGTAGTCTGATATGTTAGATATAGATGTACTAATCTGTGGTTGTGTCAACGAATAAAGTAACAGAATTTTGTTGTGGATATGTACTTAAATTGATACGGATGTGAAAGTATTTCCACTAATTGACTGAAGAAGAGATAGAGATAGGGTGAAAATGACAAGATTTAAGGTGTACAAGCAAAGTGGAGTTGAAAGGTTGAACTCGGAATTTATGATCAAGTATAAGATGGTATTAGTGAAGCTAAGATGTCAATTTCAAGATGGCTATATGTTTATGCTCTTAAATTGATTAAGAATGTATGTATGGAAAGTGGAATAAATGGTAGTGATATATGTAGAAGTCCTCAAGAGTTTGTCAACCAGCTATTAAGAGCACTCAGCTGATGATGTGGTTAAATTGGTGAATAATATGATTGAGTACATATGAGACTTATATTTGGATATGGATAGAAGATAATCAATGATCCCTATAGTTAAAGATTGTGAGATGAATCAGAGTAACGATATGGAAGTATAGTATAGATGATTGTAGCAAGAAATCTCCTTTCGAAGAAGAATTGTTTTGAGTTAGGTTAAACAGATCAGGTTGTTTATATTAAGAATGATCAATAAAGGAACCCATCAGAGATGAATATGTAATGAATTAGAAGTGAATATTGGAGTTCTATTGCTAATGTGAGGAGAATCTAGTATGAATGAGCAACATTAGAATAAGCCAATGTGAAATATGAAGAAATCTAAAGAATGGAGAAGATCATTAAAGAAAGGTGAGTCAATTGGGAAATTGAAAATAACGCGAGATTGTGTTACCTCATCGAGGAATTAGTTATTTGAGGAATTAGTTATTCGCTAATTATGGGCATATGGATTTGGATAATAATTTTTTGAGTTAACAATTGCCCCGTTAGTACCATGGTATTGAAGCTTAAAGTGATTCAAGCAAAATTTGATGATGTATTAAAGGTATTCAGAAATTTGAGAAGAATAACTTGGTGAATAAAAATGTGTAACACATATGAGGAGTGAAAGTAAAGAAAAATTTGAGGAATTATACTGATATTAATTATATCGTATGGATTTGAAGATTCTATGGTATGCAATGTTATTATATAAGAGATTTGGATGTTATCGACACAGGAAGTGGGAAAAATGTGAGTGATCTGAAACCTAATGAGAAACCCGTTAGGAGAGTGAATGATAAAATGAGTGATTGAAAGACTGAATGAGTCTTTGATAGTGATCAATTGAAAGAAAGTATTCAAGTGAAGAAGTTACTAGGGAGACTGAGGAAAACATAAGACAAATATTACCTCCATGTGGTTGATCATTCTGGTAGGAATTTCGAGGACAAAATTCTTTAAAAGGAGGGGAGAATTGTTGGATCCCGAATGTTTCATAGAAGTTAGAACTATATGAAAGGAGTAAAGAATAAATAAATGAAAGTGCTTGAACCAAGAATTTATAGACAAGAGTGAAGTAGGGAATGAGAGATGTGGATAGATTTATG
>JANVCQ010053265.1:0-10705 GCA_025531925.1 Erythroxylum plowmanianum
ACATCTATAATCACAATACATATACAAAAACACTCATTTCATACATTTAATATTTCTAAAATTTCACTAAAAGATCGAGGTCCAACATTGAGTAGGTGAAACAAACAATGTTCATCGTTCATTGTCACAACGTCCTTCGAGACTATTCTTAGTAGAACACAGTGGAGAAGCAGTGAATGTAGAACCCAAGCCTTCAGAATAAGGGTTGAAGCCTTCTTAAGTCCTGGATCTCTACCTCCATATAGTTGTCTATTGAAGTGCACTTTATCTACAAAACCTTGAGTAATCCAGTTTGTATTGTTAAGCAGCTTTACTCTAATACTAGGATACCCAATGACCCTCTCAATAGTATCTTGTGTCACGATAATCGACAATCCATCTGCTATTCATACTGAGGTGTTGTCCACTACCTTTGCATTCTTCCAGAACTCATATATCTCATTCAAATAGACTTTTTCACGAACGTTGAAGAAATTTTTCCAACCAATTTCTTGAATTTCTAGTTCAATGTCCATCGAATTTTCCTTCAAAGAGATGAAATCAACGTGCCTCCCATAGATAAGAGATTGCTCCATTTGTGATCTATAACAAATAAAAACTAAACATACAAATGTATTTCGCTTAACGTAGCGAGGTTAGTATCTAAAAGTAAGAATGTGAAATGAAAAGAACTTGAAGCTTAGAAAGGAGTATTGAATAGTCTTTGTTGAGAGCACTAAACAAGTTGGTTTCAAATTTTTTCAAGAAAATTCTAGAGTAGAAAGTATTTTAGAATCTTAAGCGATTTCCTTTTTATACATACTCTTGAAAAGTTACCGTTCATAATTTACCGCTACTATTTACTTGAAAACTTACAACTTTTTATCTACTTCTTGTATGAATTGTCTAGGTCATAATGTGTCAGATGAATGGTCATTTAGCATTACCATATTCAAGTTTCGTCTGATTTCCTTGAATCTATCTTCACACAAAGGTTTAGTGAAGAAATCTGCCCATTGTTGATTCGTCTCAACAAATTGTAGACTGATGATTCCTCTCTATACATAGTCTCGTATAAAATGATGTCTAACTTCAATAAGCTTTGCCCTCAAGTGTTGTACTGGATTCTTTGATAGATTGATAGTACTTGTGTTGTCATAGAAGATTGAAATTTGATCTTCTTGTATAGAGTAATCTTCTAACTGATACTTAATCTACAACGTCTATGAACAACAACTTGCAGCTTACATGTATTCAGTTTCTGTAGTAGATAGGGCAATTGAACTTTGCCTCTTGCTTGACCAAGAAATTAGATTATGACCAAGAAAGTGACAACCTGCACTTGTACTCTTTCTATCAATCCTATCTCTAGCATAATCAGCATCATATTAGCCAATTAACTTGAAATCTTTACCTTTCTCATACATTAAATAGAAATCAGTAGAATCTGCCAAGAATCTCAATATTCTTTTGACAGCAATATAATGAGATTCTCTAGGATCTACTTCAAATCTTGCACACAAATAAACACTAAACAGAATATCATGTTTACTTACAGTTAGGTAAATAAAGAACCAATAATTCATCTAAAAAGGGTTTGATCAACCTTCATACTTGCTTCATCCTTAGATAAAAGGATTGAAGGATGCATAAGAGTTGACATACATTTGACCTTCTCCATTTTATATTTGACTAATAGTTCTTTGATATATTTCTGTTGATGAATAAAAATCTTTTCTTCAGTTTGCTTAATTTGTAAACCAAGAAAGAATTTCAATTCACCCATCATACTCATTTCAAATTCACTTTTCATAAGATTTTCAAAACTAGAACATAGCTTCTTAGAAGTTGCACTAAAAATAATATCATCTACATATATTTGTACCATAATGAAATCATTTTTAATACATTTTTAAATAGAGTCTTATCCACTTGTCCTCTAATAAAGTCATTTTTAATAAAAAATGAACCCGATCATACCAAATACGAGATGCTTGTTTTAATCCATACAAAGCTTTATGAAGTCTATAGACATAATCTGGTTTATCAGTATCTTCAAAACCAGGAGGTTGCTTTACATAAACTTTTTCATCTATAAAACCATTTTAAAAGGCACTTCTCACATCCATTTGAAACAGTTTTATATTGTGACAAATAACATATGCAAGCAAAATCCTAATAGCTTCTAGTCTAGCTATAGGAGCATAGGTTTCATTATAGTCTATTCCTTCTTATTGATTATAGCCTTGAGCTACTAATCTAGCTTTGTTATGGTTTACTCTTCCTGATTCAACTAGTTTATTTTTGAATACCCATTTGATTCCTATGATAGACTTATTGGTGGCCTAGGAACTAAAGACCAAACTTTGTTCCTTGTAAATTGATTTAATCCTCTTGCATGGCTAAAATCCAAGCTTCATCTTGAAGGGCTTCATCAATTTTCTTAGGTTCTAATTTAGAAACAAAAGTTACAGTTGCCTCTCTTCTAAATTTAAACCTAGCTCTCACTCCTTCTGAAGTTTCGCCTATAATCAGGTTTTTTGGGTGAGAAGATTTATACTTCTAGTTTTTTCTAAGACTAAAGTTTTCAGGAATCTCTTCTACCTTATCAGGTGGATCACCTGGAGGTGACATGTCTAGGTTATTAACTAAGGGAGTAGAAAGAGGTTCATCATCATAATTGTCTCTTCTATTTGGATGAGAATCATCATCAAAACTTAACATGCACAGATTCTTCAATAGATTTAGAACCAAGATTATAAACTCTATAAGCTTTAGAAAACATCGAATATCCTAGAAAAATTCCTGAATTGATCTTAGAATCAAATTTATCCAATTTTTCTTTTGTATTCAATATAGTGCATTTGCAACCAAAAGGATGGAAGTAAGAGATTTGGCTTTCTTACTTTCCATAACTTATGTAGAGTTTTATTTAAAATAGGTCATAAGATTACTCTATTTTGAATATAATAAGTTGTATTTACAACTTCTGCCCAGAAATACATAGGAAGATTCATTTCACGTAGCATAGTCCTTGTCATTTCTTGAATCGTCATGTTCTTT
The DNA here is from genome assembly GCA_025531925.1 of Erythroxylum plowmanianum. Lineage (NCBI taxonomy): Eukaryota > Viridiplantae > Streptophyta > Magnoliopsida > Malpighiales > Erythroxylaceae > Erythroxylum > Erythroxylum plowmanianum. The sequence continues at coordinate 3,043 of JANVCQ010053265.1, forward strand.
ATTTCTACAACTCCATTCTATTGTGGAGTTCTAGGAACAGAGAAATTATGAAAAATTTCATTCTCTTCACAAAACATTCTGGATTTTTCATTTTCAAGTTCTCCACCATGATTACTCCTAATTCTAGCAATACAAAATTTCTTTTTTCTTATAACTTTTTTTATAGAACTTTAAAGCATTTAACATATTCATCTTTGTGTGATAAAAACAATATCCAACAAAATCTAGTGAAGTCATCAACAATTACGAGACCATACTTCTTTCCGCCAAGATTTAGTGTTCTGGTTGGACCAAAAAAATCTATATGTAACAACTCTAGAGGTCTAGACGAAGTTACAACAATTTCAGAAGAAAAAGATGTTTTAACTTGTTTTCCTTTTTGACAATTCTCACAAAAGAAATCTTTGTTAAAACTTATTTTTGATAATCCTCTTTCCAAATCATGTCTAACCAACTTGGAAATATGTTTAAAATTACCATAACCTAGCTTTTATGCCAAATCAATTTTTCCTCATCTGTTGATATAAAACACGAAATGTTTTGACTTTTCAAATCATCTAAGTTAATTTTATAGAGATTATTTTGTCTCTTGGCAGAAAAGAATACGAAATCGTCCTTATTTTTGACTACACAAGAATTGATTAAAGGATACTTCAAAATCTGAATCACATAATTGACTTACACTAATTATATTATGATTTAATCCTTCAACTAGCAAAACATTATCAATAGACACAAATGAATCTTTACCAATTTTGTCGATTCCAACCATTTTGCCCTTCTGGTTGTCTCCAAAAGTTACTGATTCTCCTTGCTTATTTTGGAGGTCTAGGAACATAGACCTTCTTTCCCATCATATGTCGCGAGCATCCATTGTTCAAGTACGATTGGTGCTGATTGCTTTTTTCAAGAAAGGAGATCTGCAATAATATTATATCTTTCTTAGGTAGCCATATTTTCTTGGGTCTTTTGGGGTTAGACTTACAATTATTCCTCAAATAATAAGAGTATTGTTTCTTCTGTTAGGAACAAAACTCTTATTATAACGAACATTACTATTAGTAAACCCTAAACTACTCTCATCATTTGGATGTCTATATTTTTCAATCATATCATTCATCCTTTTTGTACTTTTAGTAAATGTTGATAAATCTAAAGAAAGACTATTAATCCTTTGTTTCAGTTGATTAATTTCCTCATATCTATCTACAGTTACTTTCTTTTTCATATCGTCTACTTGTTTCTTAAGGCAGGCATTTTCTTTTTCTAACACTTCCGTATTCTTCAAGCTTTTAACAAATTTCTTTTTCAAAATCCTATATTATTTTAATATAGCATGTGAATCTTCTAACAATTCTAAATATGCATCTTGAAGTTCATTAAAGTTAGAAGTTATGTTATTGTCGCATTCCTTTTCAAATACCAAGCATATATTTGCTTGTTTTGATGCTTCGAAGTTGAAGTCAGATTCGGACGAATCCAATTCTTCCCAAATTGCCATCAGGCCCTTTTTGTTTTCTTTACTTTTCTTTTGTTTTCTTTTGAGCAACAGACATTCAGACTTGCAATGTCCTGGTTTGTTGCACTCATAGCGGACGATAGAACTTTTCTCATTCTTTGATTCATCTTTGCTATTCTTCTTAAAAGAAAAGTCTTTATTTCCTTTCGCTTTCTTTTTCCACATCCTCCTAATCTTCCTTGAAATGAAGGATAATTCATCATCATCTTCACTTGAATCTTGATCAAATTCACTAGCATCATCATTCTTGATTTCTTCAATTTTTAATGCTTTTGAAGATATGCTTCTATTTTTCTAGTTCTTCTGATTCTTCTGACCAACCTTTAATGCGATAGATTTATCTCTTCTAGGTTTATCTTCTGCATCAAGCTCTACTTCATGTATCTTCAGTGAACTAAGCAATTCATCTAGCTTCAACTTACTTAAGTCCTTAGCCTCTTATATTGCTGTAACTTTGGGTCTTCATCTTTTTGGAAGACTTTTGAGAATTTTTCTGACATGATCTTGATTATCGTAGATTCTTCCAAGGGCTTTAAGTCCGTTAATGATCGTTTGAAATCATCCAAACATCTTATCAATAGTCTCCTCATCTTTCATCTTGAACTGCTCATACTGATGAACAAGAATATTGATCTTGGACTCTTTCACTTGATTTGTGCCTTCATGTGCAATGGCTAATGTGTCCCACATTTCATTTGCAGATTCGCATCTATGAACCTTATCATATTCACTTATGCTTAAGGAATAATTTAGAAAAAACTTGACCTTTGAGTTTAACTAAAATCGAGCTTTCTAATGGACCGATCATTTTCCACGAGAGATACTATTACCTTCATCGTCTGTTGGTGTATATGGACCATTCTTGATGATATCCCAAAGGTCAATATGTGTGGATTCTATAAAGAGCTTCATATTGTCCTTTCAATAATGATAATCCTCACCATTAAATGCAGGAGATCTTGTGACCGAGACATCTTCAACTATAAAAACATGTGATTCAACCATGAATCTTTGTCCTCACTTTAAAACAGTGTTTCTTGGAAACCTCACTCTGATACCAATTAAAGTAAATTACTTGTTAATATAGAAATCACATATAATATGTAAAATACACAAGAAGGGGGGTTGAATTGTGTAATCTTTTCAAAGATATTAATCTTTTTGAATTTCTTGGATTTCTTTACAGAATTTAGATGATCACAAAAACACTTTACTAAAGTTGATAAGTAATGCAATCGCAAGTAATATTATCTACTCTTCTAACAACAAGAAAATAAAAAGATAAAGGTTAGATAATAGGCGCCGCAATTTTATACTAGTTCACCCTTAACCTTGGGCTATGTACAATCCTCAGAGTTTGTCTGAGATTTCACTATACTCTTCAACTTTACAACTATTCTTTCTACACTTGTAGAGTCTCTTCAAGTCTCTCTCACAAAGTATTCTTTATCTGCTTTCTTAGCCTCTCTAGGCTCTAGCCTTTCTTTCTCTCTCAAGAAAAGATATTTTTGGGATTCACGTTACAGATGTATTCGCTCGCTTCTTTCGCACTTTGAATACAGAATTTCTCTAATTATTGTATAATCAAAATTTCTCTCTTGTAAAAACATTATTTAGTCTTTGACTACACTAATATTTATAGCCTAAGTCTTCAACTGTCTTCTTGAGAAACTACTTCTTGAATCTTCTAGAAACCGTTATTAGTTGAGTCCTATAACTAACTCCAATTAACTAACTAACTGACATTCTAGAATAACTTCCTTTCGTATTGTCTGGTATAATACTTCTTTTGTTATCGCGCTTCTTCTATTATTGCGCTTCGTCTGCTATCGCGCTTCATCTGATGTTGCACTTCATCTGGTGTTGTGCTTCGTCTAGTGTTACGCTTTATCTGTTGTTGATGTATCGTCTGTTGCTGATATATAGTTTGTTATTGACCACGCATCTTCTGGGTTTAACTAAGTGTTACTTACATTTTTCTACACACTTAACAAACTTATCAAAGCAGTTCATACATTTTTAAGATTATTATTATTTGATTGTCATCAAAATTAATAGAAGTGAATTCTTCTTAACTTAACAAAAAGCTTATTCTTCTCATGCCTACCAAAGGAGAACATTCCATAGAAAAAAGGAAAGGTCAAAACCTTGGAAGCAAACCTTCAAAATGAAGAGCATAAGCAAAAAGCGTAAATTTATGAGGTTCTTCAAGAAATCCTGACATCAAAATAAGCCTCGATGTTTTATTTGTGAAAACCCAGATCATTTTGCAAATAAGTGTCCTTTTTTGCCTATTCATCCTCAAAGCAATATTGAAGAATTACTTAAGGAACAGTCTCATAAGGGCAATGATATATAATTTGTTGTCTCTGTAGATGAAGAAGAATCATCAAGCTCATCTGCCTCTACTGATGATGATTCATTATATATGTTCAGCAGACATGTATGAAGATCTATAGTACTCCATTACAACGACCTTATGTCCAGATCCAGATATTTCAACAAGTTTCCTTTGCCTAAAATCAGTACATAGGCACTATTTCTTAAGGAAGCTATTATATTATCAAAGTTTGATCTTAAAGAAGGGTTTTGGCAGTTGGGTATTCACCCTAAAGAACATTACAAGACTACATTCTACATTCCCAATGCTCAGTATCAATGGAATACGATGCCATTTGGACTTAAAGTTGCACCATCACTATTTTATAAGTCCATTACAAAAATCTATGAACCTATCCTCAACAATGCCTTGATCTATATTGATGATATTCTACTGTTCTCAACAACCTATAAGGAACACCAGGCCCTTTTGAAAAGATTTTTAGATCTTACACAATAGTATAGGATTATGTTTTTGGCCTCGAAAAGCATTATTGGTACAACAGAAATAGAATTTTTGGGCATGCAATTTAAAGATGGATTCTACCAGCCAGGTCCACATATTGCAAAAGAATTAATGCAATTTTCATATGAACATCTCACTGCGAAACAAATTCAGTAGTTCCTTGGAATTGTTAATTATATCTGAGATTTCATACCACGTGGCAACCTATACATCTTACTTATCTAAGCTCTTACGTAAGAATCCACCACAATGGGAAAAAACACAGACTACAGCTGTCAAGTATCTTAAGAAGATCTGTCAAAATCTTTCACCTTTGAAACTTTCTGATCAGAAATTATCTATCTCTCAACCAAATGTCAATCAAACCAATGTAAATACTGCGGCTCTATCTACAGTACTCCAACAGCATCCACCATGGCCACTAGATGCTCTTTTTCACTATAAGTATCCCTCTTCTCTTCAGAAAAATCACAAAAAGATTTTCAGTACTTCTTTTTCAACTCAATTTTGTAGAACGGTTGATCAATCTTTCTTTGCTTTTACAAAGAAGTCTTTTCCTCCTATCACTAGTCAACCTACTATTCTTTCTAAAGTTACCTCACTTGCTTATAGTAGTTTATTCCACTACTTGCATTTATTTTGGCATGAACATAATTCCCTTAGAAATCCTATTATGTTTAACATCAAAGCACCCTATCTTAATGTGAATCTTCTTCAATATCCTCTATAAGAAAATACATTATGGTATCTTTAGGCACTTTTCGCCCTTTATGCTTGTGCTTTTATAGTTTCTCCTCTTCAACTGTATCAACATCTCTGTGATTCTAACAGTGGCAGTTCTTTATTATGAATATTTCTAGAATAGTTTCAACCATTAGCTCAATGGAAGCATCAATGTGCTATCATAATTTAACAACATCGTCTATGGACAGCTTCAGCTAGGCGACAAACTACTTAGTGTTTCTTCTTTATTCATCATCTATACAGAGAATTACATACTAGTGCTCTTTACACAGAACAACGTGTCCAATTCTAGCATACATCTTTATATTGGCCACGGAAAAAGGAAAATGTATTAAACTCTTTAAGAAACTTGCTTAAGGAGATTAAAAACTTTACAGATCTTCCAGTATTGACAATGTCTATTAGACCGCATTCCGGAGAATTTATTCCTAACCTGAAGTACCAGAAGTTAACATTCCTGATTCCAATAGTCTTGAATATGATACAGATTCAGAAGATATAGAAATGAAAGGCTCACACTCTACAAGACCTTCTCAACTGTCCAACTCAGTTTTCCAAGATGCTCAAAATTCTAATAAAGATACTCTCAGCATTGACGAAACTAAGTTAGATCAGTTCCTGCATTAACTACACATAGCTAAGTTCAGTCCCAGTAAAAGACAAAGATTTTCTCATGCTGATACCGATGACTCAAATGATCCAAATTTTCCATCCAATCTTCAACCATGGAAAACATCAATTCGCCATAAATAATTTCTTGGATACTTTGAATCTATCATTTTGTGAGACATTACTTTATAACTGTAAAGTAAGCGCATCCTTTGAGACAACTACTAACATGATAAAAGATAGACCCACATATTACCATCAACACTGTTGAAGATTCCATCTTATCATCTTCTTGTTCACTTTTAGACTTTTTTTAAAGTAGTACTAATTACTTTAAGACTTTTGTAAAAGTAGATTCCTTTTTGATAAGGTTAGCTAAATTATTAGGTTACTTTTGTCAAAGTGTAATCATTTTGTCTTTAGGTAGATTTACCTTTCAGACTCTCACTTCGCTTATAAAAGCAGGGCTTCTCTTTCGTTGTAGGGATGCAAAAATTTGATATTGAAAATAAAGAAGTTAGTTTTTTTCTAAACTTCCTTCTCATTTCTAAAAACTTCAAACCCTGAAATCATGTTTCCTCAGTGCCTTAGATGTAGGATGAGTATGCTCTACACTCGCCTCTTTTCAGAATCTTGTGTGACAGAAAGTCTATGACAGTCTGAAAATTGTTGCTTCTAATCATATCCACTGCCTTAAGTCAGAAGCATTAACGGGAAATGAAGAGTAAGAGTATATGAGTGAAGTAGAGTTCCTAAAAGACGAGAGCATTATGCCCGTGTAAGTCGAAGGACAGGCATTAAGGGTTGTTGCTCCGATAAGTGGAACTGCCTATGTAGTGATACATACTTCAAATTTGAATTTGGTTAGTCGTTGATGTCAACCAAATGTGGTTGTTTAGAGTGGTGTTAACCACAGGGTTAACCAGAGTGTTGTCATAGTTTCCCTCCACTCACAAGTCCTTTTATCTCTGCATTTTATCTGGAGATAAGGCTTCTTGCAAACTTGTTTGAGAACTGGACCTCCTTTAAGGATATTCTTGATCAAAGTATGATAATCATATAGTTTGTCAAGAGACGCTAAAGCAAGCTAATAGAGTTCTCCATGAGAGATTGTTAACATGTCTCGTTGTAGAGAAACTATGGTCCTTTGTAGTTCTGGTTGTATTTCATCTGGAAGGGATGATATAAAAGTATAACACAATTTAACATCATTACATCCATTCAAGAGATAATGCATGTCCGTCATGTGTTTGTAATATTTTTGGATATCACGCTTGTCAAGAGAATAGCATTTAATCAAAAAATACCCTTGACAGATTTGCTTATCAATCAACTAGAAATCACCAATAAATTCTTTGTGAATTATGCCCAGTAGTGCTCCAGCTGTAGATACTTGTATGTACTAAAGGCATTGATATTTATTAATACTTTACCACCATTCTTGCAAAGTACCAGTGAAACAGGATGTGAATTTAGACAAAATATCCTGAAGATGATGATTAGGTTTGGTCATTTGTAAATCAATCCATGCAACAAATTCATGTATTTCATCCCTCCATTTCTTAGGTGGAAGATCATTGAATGTAAACCAAAGTCCTGAAGTAGGTTTGGTATTTGTTGTCAGCTGTGCAGTTGGCATATCTGGTGTTACTGTAGGTGCTGGTTTAGGTCTGAAAGGTTCAGTACCTGTTGATTCAACTTCACTAATTTCTGGTTCATCTTTAGTATATTAAGGTATAGTTATCAGAACATTAGATAATTCTGATAAGTCAGCAAAGTTTGCTGACGAATCAGTTGATGGTGAAGAAACTGGTTCATATGATGACTCTGATGGTTTTTGTTCAGATGAACAATCAGATGGTGTTGTAGTGTAGCACCCCCTTACCATAGGATATGTACCGGGACGCCCGTAGGCCATTCCGATACACACCCTACGATAAGGGTGC